>APFE030108906.1:0-56349 GCA_000404065.3 Pinus taeda | reverse complement strand
TGTCTCCAATTTGCTATCCTGAATGACACATCCATTCTTGAAGAATTATACCTGCATGACCTGGTCTGTTATCATAGAAACAGAGATCAAATTCTTTTTGATTCCTGGAACATATAAAACATTTTTGAGATGTTTGATATCGCCACTTGGTAGTTTCATAAGAATATCTCCACAACCTTTGATCTCATACCCACTATCATCACCCAAAAAATTTTTGGATCCACATGCAGATTCTTCAAGAAACTCAAAATATTCTTTCTTACCAGTCATGTGCGAGGATGCGCCTGAATAGACATACCATGTATTATCATCATCTCCTCTTGATGCTAAAAGTGCACAGTCGACTGTAAATAGCCTAAGATCATAGCTGTGATCTTCATCTTCTTCAGCAAAACAACCTTGATGTTTCTTCTGTTTGCTTCTCCTTTCATCGGCTTGCTTCTTGTAACACTCTCTCATCTGGTGACTAGGCTTTCCACAATAAAAACATCTCTTAACATAACTATCAGTCATACCTCTAGATGATTTCCCTTGAAAGGAGTTGGCCTCTTTCTGCTGCTGCTACGCCAGCAGAAATGGTGAGATCATACCAGTGTTAATGCACCGGATCCCATCAGAACTCCGCAGTTAAGCGTGCTTGGGCTAGAGTAGTACTGGGATGGGTGACCTCTCGGGAAGTCCTAGTGTTGCACCCTTTCTGCTGTTGCTGCGGTTGTTGTTGCTGTTGTTGGTGCTGGCGCTGCTTTCCTCTATGCTGTCTTCTCTTCGCCATCAGAGCAAGATCATTGCCCTGAGTCTTTAGATTCTGTCGTCGCTCCTCCTCCTGGAGCAGAATCGTTGTCAGTTCATCAAACAAGGGGGCTTTCTCCCTCGCTGACAACGCTGAGATGAATGTCTGATATTCATCTGTCATTCTATTCAGTGTAAGTGTAACCATATCTGAATCTGATACCTTCTCTCCAATGGCTCCCAGTTGGTCTTTCAGATCCCTAACTCTGGCCATGAATCCACCAACTGATTCATTCTCGCCCATCTTTAATGCAAACAATTTCCCTTTGAGTGCTAGAACACGATTTGAGTTCTGTGTCTCGTACAGACCTTGATCGTATTCCAAATGTCCGCGGCCGACTTGCAGTCTCGAATATGAGGGATAATGTTGTCTTTGACAGACATCTTCAGTATTACTTTTGCCTTTGTTTCTCTCTTATCCCAGTCTTGTTCTTGGGTTGTAGTACCGGCTCTCTGTTCATTTCCCAAGACGATCGACCACACGTTCGTACTCTCCAGCAAGGTTTGCATTTTGAACTTCCAGTTGGAGAAATTCGTTCCATCGAGCTTGCCAGACTCGTGGAGCTATGATTCCAAACTGTTGTTCATTTTCGCCCAACTGAACACTTAAATCTGCCACCACCGGGCAAGTCCGATCTGCTGCCACTGAACAGATCAAGGACTTCACTTCGCCACCATCGGGCAGATCCGATCTGCTACCACCGAGCTGATCAAGGATCTCACTTCGCCACCACCGGGAAGATCTGATCTGCTACCACCGAGCTGATCAAGGATCTCACTTCGCCACCACCGGGCAGATCCGATCTACTACCACTGAGCTGATCAAGGATCTCACTTCGCCACCACCGGGCAGATTCGATCTGCTGCCACCGAGCTAATCAAGGATCTCAATTCGCCACCACTGGGCAAATCAAATCTGCTGCCACCGAGCAGAATCTCCACGTGCCTCCACCGAGCCTCTGCTGATCTGCAACAAAAAAATTGCAGATTTTCAGAGAGAAAGGGTTGGCGCTCCAATCAACGCCAAATCCGCGCTAATTCCGGACAATGAAAATTCGCGATGTGCAGGAATTTTGGCGCGCTTATCGACCACGGATCCGCGCCAATTTGATCGTGATTTCCTCTGGCGCGACTTTAAGCCTCAAACCCGCGCTAATGGCGCGACTGTTACTTGAAAAACCCGCGCTAATTGCTGCACCTTCCAGAAAAAAAAAAAAAAAATAAAATAAAAAATTCCGCTCCAACCCTTCCTTCGGCTCAGAGATAATCAGTCATCTGACACCTTTTTCGCTTCAGGTGTTACTGCAGGTCCACCTGATCACACAGCTATCTCTACATGTACAGATGTGCAACTAATGATACATCCCAGTAAAAACAAAAAACAAGTTAAGGCTACCTCTACCCTAAGCTCTGATACCAAGATAAAAATAATGAAACTTGAATTAATCAGAAGGAGTTGCAGCTCACAAGTGTGTACATCACCTGGGGACTGCACTCATACAAGGAGGAGACTTTCTCTCTCTCGTTCACTCAATACCTACAATGAATGAATATTACATATTAAATACATGACTGAAAAATAGGTAGTTGAAACCAACCTCCTAAGTTCTAGGAACAACTCCTAAAGTAAGAGGTAACGTTACAACCACATAACCATTTCTTCATTATTTCTAACTCAAAGTACATTGTAAGTGTCAGCGTACAAAAAAGGAATGCCCATACTGAAAAGCTGATAGAAACAAAACTCCAGTTTTTCACGTAACTGTAAACAAATGAATTAGTAAAACGACTTCTCGTTTATTTGGCCCCACGAATTCTCCGACTCCAGCTTTTATGAACGAACTACTCTGATGAACTCCCACTGTTTAACTACAAGTTTTCATCCCTTTATTTTTTACGTATACATGAGTCCGATGGTTATCTTCAAATCTGGTCTATAATGTAGCTTTTATAATCATTGCACAATGTATGATATATATGTACTTTTCATGACATCATCCGTGACCCTTATGAAATGTTTCCAGTGATGTTGTCTACTTCACGATCTTTCGACTGTTGCAATCCACTTTGTTACTTTACAGTTGCATTAAATTATATCATAAATAATTAAAGGTATTATATTATTTTTTTGTCTTTGAGTAAGTAATGATGTACGTTACTTTATGTCTTAAAGTCGAAATGCTGCAATCCGTCTTGATTGTTTGTGTTAGGCGTAAGAAAATCAATGTGTGTATTATTTTATGGCTTAAATAATGAATGGTATAGGTTTATGTGTTTTTACTTTTCTAATCAAAAGAATAGAAAGAATGGTATTTAGGAATAAATAATGAAAGGTGTATGTTTATGTGTTTTTATTTTCCTAATTAAAAGAATGGTATACGGTTATAGATTTTTAAATTTTAGTTGGTTAAAAAGTGTATATTTAAAAGTGATTAGTGTAATTGGTAAATAAAATAGTTGACATAAAATCTATAATGTTAGTTTTTTTTATTTTAAGAAAATCCATAATCACATCATAATATTTTTGTGTCTCATCAATTTATTTTGAAATTGTATTGAGGCACATCAATCTCTATTGATTTGTCACTTTTTCCTTTTCTTATTAATAGTTGTATTACTTACGTACTTAAAATTATATCGTCTTAAATAGAAATACTAAATATCGGACTACTTACCATATTGAAATTGATACTCTTTCAATTCTCTTCGATAATATTACAGAGAAACTTTACTCTATTTGCATGCTACAATTACATGCAATCACATATGGACACCTGGTTTCTCAAGGTTAGATTACAAAATTCCAAAATGTACCTTAAAAATACACTTACCTATTTTATAATATTACCTTACCAAAATTAAGAAAACTAAACTAAAAATAACAATCCCATCCATCCAAACATAAAACTTAAAATTAAAATTCTAAATGAAATTAATTTGCAAGACTATCCATAGTAATGCAAATTTTATGAACCTTTGACCCAACAATGTTGGAGACCATGAAACTTGATGACTCTTACTCATTTATGAATAGGAAGTTGATAATTTTCAAGCCTAAAGCTGGTTATAAAAAATCCGACATAGGCTTCAGCTCAGTGCGTGCATTCCACTTCTGGTCGATACAAAAAAACATGAGAAATTAAAGACTAGGTATGCCAATATATTTTTAGGGTCGTAAAAAAAATATAATGCCCGTGGAGTGAATTGTTTTGAAATATAAAGAAAAATCTTTAATTTCAAAATCAATCTTCCCATCCTAAAAATAACGATGTTCAACTTTCACATTTATCATTAAAAAAAAAGAAAATTCTATTTGGATATGGGTAATGTTAGAATTAATGGAGATTAGGTGATTATTGTTACATAGTTATGATTGTGTTTTTCTTGGATATTTAGTTCCTATCATTTATGGATTTGATTTACTATCCCTAACAATGTGTATCTATTTATTATTGGAGTTTAATGTGAAGCCTAAGCGGCATATTTGATTGTAGGAGCTCCTAGTGATCTGCACGTGTGAGCTCCTCTTGTGTTGTTTGCGAATTCATGTCTTCCATATGCAACTGTTGACATGGTACTAAAGCTGCATGAAGGAGAGGCTTGTAAGTTGAGTTGAGAAATATAAAATCGTGATGTCGTCGCAGGTTGAATGAAGAGTACTCACGACGATACTATTCCAGACTATGCAATTTTTTATATTAAGACATCGTCACAAGTTTCTCGTGTACCCCTGTGACTAGTCGCGGAAAAGAGGTGAACAACCGTGACAATTAAAGCATTGGAAAACAAGTGGCTACGGTGGTTAAAGACTGCGTTTTTTTGCTACGTTAAATTTGAGGAGAGGAGATTAAATTTGTGGCTGCGTTTGAAGGATATTAACGGTGGTTGTCTTTTTGCAGCACATTGCCACACGTGAAGTTTTTTTTTTTTAAATTGTAAAGTATTTATACATCTTTTTTAAAGCCAATCTTTACTTTAAAGCTTCATGTGGATTTTTTTTTTACCCACCCTTTTTTACATTAAAGCTTCATGTGGATATGTGAATTTGGGAAGTTTTTTAATTAAAGATTTTAATTCTTTAATTAAAAACAAAAAGGAATTTCATTATTTTTTGAAGGAATCCTTATTTTTTTTTAAAAAGGGTGTATATTTTTTGGAGTCATATTTTTTTAAGAATAAAAAGAGGATCTAGAATTCTTTTAAGTGAAATTGGAGGAGGGCAATTTTTTTTTGTGAAGGAAATTTGCAGTGAATAGGGTATTTTTTTTTAACATTTGAGGTTTTCTAAATTGTTGAAGATTTTATTCATTGAAGATGAATAATCAAATTGTTGAAGCTTATCTCAATGAGAGTAATAAGCTTGATGGTTCCAATTACACAAATTTGAAATTTAAGCTCTAGACTCTGCTTGAGGGACAAAATGCTTATAGCATTGTCACTGGTGATGAAGTCAAGCCAACTACTACAACTGGTGGATCGAATACAACAATTTAAGACTCAGAGAAAAGGGAGATGAAGGCAAAGGTGCTACTCAAGTTATCAGTCAAAGATTGGATCATTCCTCACATTCGAGATTGTAAGACAGTGAATGACATCTGGACAATTCTCAAAGAGATGTATGAGATCAAGACCACCAGTCGAACCTTGTACCTCAGGAAGAAGATTCTCTCAATCAAGATGGAGGAGAATGAGTCTCTTTCTTCATTCATATCCCGAATAAAGGAAGTTAAAGATAAACTATCTGATATTGGTCAAACTGTGGCAAATGATGATCTGGTGACAATTACCATGAACGACATGGCGGATGAATATCAGATGTTTATAACTGAATTGAATGAAATAGAAAGCCTCTAGGTTTTGAAGAGCTTGCTGGGATTTTTCTACAGGAAGAGGAAATGAGGTTGTCTGTCAAACCTCAAAATTTAGATCTTGCATTAATGACAAAGTTCAAGCCAAAATGAAAAGCAGTGGTTGATCACAGGAGAGGCAATGCGTCGAGAAAAAGGACACCACAAGGTATGACCTCACATAAACATGACTGTGCTCTTAAATTATTTTATTGTGGTAAGATAGGCCATATTGCTAAATTTTTCCATAAGAAAAAGGCAGATGAGGAGAGGTACAAGTAGGAAAGACATGTAGGTCATTTGGCTGATGTAGATGCAGATTAAAATCAAGATGTCAGATTGTTTATTATTGAAGCTGAGACTAATTTAGCTACTGAGGAGGATGAATCAGATATTTGGTTTGTAGATTCTGAAGCCTCCTCACATATGATAGGTAAAAAACAATGGTTAAGAAATTTTAGAGAATCCAACACTGGAGTAAAGGAATACGTTAGAGATAATATAGGGTACAAGATCAAGGGACATGGAGATGTCCTTGTTACTCTTCCTGATGGAAAGATCAAGAATATATCTAATGTGTTGTATATTCCTAGTATTAAAAAGAACCTGATTTATGTGTCAAAGATTACAGATCAGGATCTCAAGGTAGAATTCTTTAAATCTCATTGTATTATTAAAGACTTTTTGGACCAGATGAAGCCTATTGCTACAGGTACTCGTATAGGAGAACTCTACAAATTGGATGTGAAGAGTATGCCACAACAAGTCTTGATGTCATCGGATAAGTTTGCTAAAAATTTGTGGCATCAGCAACTTGGGCATATCAATTTCAGTTGCAGAACAAAGGTATGGTAGATGGTCTTCCTATTTTGAAAAAGTTGCATAGTGATTGTGAAGCATGTGCATTCGGTAAACAACATAGTAGTGAATTTCCTGCTATTAAAGATAGGAAACAGAGGGATATACTCGAACTTGTACACACTGACTTACGTGCCTCGATGCAAATAATATTGTTAGGAGGGGCCTATTATTTTTAATCTTTGTTGATGATCATACAAGATTCACATGGGTATATTTTCTTAAACAGAAGAGTCATGATTTTGAGTATTTCAAGCAATATAGAAATATGATTGAGAAGCAGACATAAAAGTTCATCAGGATTCTTCGATCAGATCAAGGCAGAGAATTCAAGAAAGGGGTTTTCATCAAAAACTTCAACGAGCATGGGATACAACAACGATTTACAACACCTTACACTCCTCAGTAGAATGGAGTAGCTAAGAGGAAAAAGAAAACACTGGTGGAGTGTGCTCATAGTATGTTGAAAGGTAAGAATCGAACTAATGGTTTTTGGGCAAAAGTTATTAATATTGCAGTGTATTTAAAGAATAGGAGTCCCACTAAAAGTATTGATTATAAAACTCCTTCTGAAGAATTGCTTGGCTTCAAGCCTGCAGTAAGCCACCTTAGAGTATTTGGTTGTAAAGCTTTTGTGCATGTTCCCAAAGAAAACATGAAGAAGTTAGATTCAAAGGCCATTAAATGTACCTTCGTTGGATATTGCAGTGAGTATAAGGCTTATAAAATGTTTGATCTTTCTATTCACAAGGTGTTTGTTAGTAGAGATGTAGTATTCCATGAACAGGTTGATGATGGAAATCCTGTTCAAAACAATGAAAAGTGGCATGTACCCTTACTTTCAGATGAGGATAGTGAAACAAGCGTTAGTCAGCAATAGCAACAACAACAGCAGGAACAACAACAGCAAGAGCAGGATAAAGAGGAAGAAATCGAGTTCAGTCCACAAAGAGAAGAACACAGCAGAATAATTGAACCCCCACCGCTCAAGAGATCTAGTAGGGTGAAACAATTACCTGCTCGATATAGGGATTGTGCGCTCATGACTGGTATGTTAAACATTGCAAAACATTCTAATTTTTGTGAAGATAGTAAGAGTTCCGAATGGAAGGAAGAAATGAAAGAGGAATATGAATCTATTATTAAGAAAAATACTTGGGACCTAGTAAAGCTTCCTAATGATAAACAACCCATAAGTTGTAGATGGTTATTTAAGTTGAAATTTAAAGAAGGTGGGTCTATTGATAAGCATAAAGCAAAGATGGTGGCAAATGGGTATTCCCAAAAAGAAGGTATTGATTTCGAGGAAAAATTTGCCCCTGTTGCAAAACTAAATACCATTAGACTAATTACTTCTTTAGCCACTAAGAATCATTGGAAAATACATCAATTAGATGTTAAATATGCTTTCTTAAATGGTGATTTAAAAGAAGAAGTATACGTAGTGCAGCCTGAGGGGTTTGTTAAGAAGGGAGAAGAGTACATAGTATGTAGATTAAAGAAAGCTTTATATGGTTTAATGCAGGCTCCTAGATCCTGGTATGAAAAAATTGACTCATTTCTCCTCATGCATGGTTATAAACAGAGCAAAAATGATCCGAATTTGTATATTGTGTTTAATGATGCGGGTCAGATAGTGTTGATTTCTTTATATGTAGATGGTCTGATCATGAGAGAGAGTGCAGACAATCACATTGAATAAATCAAGCAGCAATTATCATAGAAATTTAAGATGAACAACCTTGGAGAAATGCATTACTATTTGGGTCTAGAAGTTTGGAGAGATTAAAGCCAAACTTTCTTGTCCTAGGGTAAGTATGCTAAGAGTTTGTTGACTAAATTCAAAATGGATGAGTGCAAGGTTGTAGTTGCGCCTTTACAACAGAACAACAAAATTCAGGTGAATGATGGTTCGAAATATGCAGATGCAACATTGTGCAGACAGCTGGTTGGTAGTATTATTTATTTGACTACAACAAGACCAGATCTAGCCTATGCAGTGAGTGTTTTGAGTTAGTGTATGACTCGACCTCATGAGAACCATTGAATTGCAGCGAAAAGAGTGCTGAGTTATTTGCAAGGAACTTTAGACTTTGGTATTTTGTATTCTGACTCATTTGATGTTAGTTTGACAGGTTATACAAACTCTGATTGGGAAGGAAATTTAGATGATAGAAGATCAATTACAGGTTACGCCTTCAGCATTGGGTCCGAGGTCATCTCTTTGTGCAACAAGAAGCAGCATACTATTGCCTTATCCTCAGTAGAAGCAGAATATCAAGCTATGTGTGCAACAACATTTGAAGCAGTTTGGTTGCATAGACTTCTCTAAGATGCAGGAGAAGAACAGACAAAAGCTACAGTTATCGATTGTGATCATCAAAGTTCCATCAATCTGGCCTATAATCCTATGTTTCATAAAAACACTAAACACATAGACACTCAATTTCATTTTGTCAGGGAGAAGGTGCAGTCCGAAGAGATTTGTGTTGAATATTGTAATTCTGGTGATAATATGGTTGATATATTTACTAAGGCTCTGGGAAGACTGAAGTTTGATTTGTTTAGGGACATATTAGGTGTGTTTAAGAACCCTTTCTCCATTAAGGGGGAGTGTTAGAATTAATGGATATTAGGTGATTATTGTTACGTAGTTATGATTGTGATTTTCTTGGATATTCAGTTCCTATCATTTAGGGATTTGATTTACTATCCCTAACAATGTGTATCTATTTATTATTAGAGTTTAATGTGAAGCCCAAGCGACATGTTTGCTTGTAGGAGCTCCTTGTGATCCGCACCTGTGAGCTCCTCCCGTGTTGTTTGCCAATTCATGTCTTCCATATGCAACTGTTCACAGGAAAAACAAAATATCGATGGATACTAAGTTTACCTTAATAACTAGATAATGAAGCATTTAAATGAACCAAAAAGGCTTAAGAGAGAATTTCCAAAAAAAGCCATAAGTATGCAAGGTACTTGTTATATCTACATTACGTATTCCAAACCGATTAACTTCCCCTTTCTATTCAACATGATTGTCATATGTGCGGAGGTACTTGCTACAACTCGCAATGCTTCATTACGCATTGTGGCTTTTCCATTCACTCAATGGAACTTTTGAATTCTATTAATTTAGTGTAAATAATAAATATTATAATATGAAATGAGAGATAAGAAAATTTCACCTTGAATTATTTTTAAAGTGCAAAATGTAATGTATTATTTTTTATTGTTTAAATTATATTTGTTAATGGTAAATAGAGTGTATATATATGATTAAATAAACGTCTTAGCTATATAAATATAATTTTTTCATGATATATACATAATTTTAATAAAACTATACATAATTGACATTAAAATTTACATAACTGTACATTATCACTTAATTAAAATAGCTTTTTATTATTATATATTTGAAGTTTTGTGAATATTATTCGTATTAAATATTTTATTATAATCCACGTTAATATTTTTAATTTACAACATTAAATATTTTCTAACAATGTTTTTTATATAATATAGCAAGTTGATTATGACATAAATTAGCTACATAGATCTTTAAATAGTATTTATTCTCAGTAAATATTTTTGAAAGTATAAATTTAACATCTTATTTCCACAATTTTTTTTTTTAATTACTTTACAACATATTATTTTATTATTTATAGGGACATTTATTTTTTTATTTATTTTTTTATTTTTTTGTGGAATAATTTTTTTTTTTTCTTTTTTCTTTGAAGGGAACAATGGACATACACTTACAAATCCTTCATACTAAGGTGTGAATGAGTCTCACCTCAATAAATTATGACACTTTGTTTTAAAGAGATTTTGAGTCGTATTTTAAACTGTATTGTTAATTTATATCATAATATTTTTCATTTTATTATTTTTAAATCTAACTTTAAATATAGTTTTTATGTTACGATTCAATAATAGTTCTAATGTACTTATAATATATTAATATATTTATTAAAATGTTAATGTATATAAGTATAGAAAAAAATAGAATTTGAAGATTCTCACAAATAATGTTTGATGTAAATTAATGATATATTTAAAAATATTCTTTATAACATTCTCCCATATCCTCGCATGAAAATGTATGGTGTTAGACTTTCTCACATAATTTACACAAATGTAGTTATCCAAATTACTATTCTAGATTCCTCATTAACTGTTAGACAGAATTTTCATCATTACCTAGAGGAACTTTAGTAAGGGAATTCTAAATTACATAACCATTAAAAACCATTATTGTAGCATATTAACATAAAATTTTTGATGTAAATTTGCAGCAATTCCATTATGATTTTAATTCTATTAATTAGTCATATTCTTGAAAATATAAACAAACATCATGCAAGGAATTAACATCATAAAAATGGCACAACATGCAACCACACCAATAGACATGATATACCCTGGAAACCTTGTAAGATGAAAATCAACAAACGTTTAATTTTATTATTACACATTGGTGAGGGTGTTCACCCCTCACTCAATGGTTATAAGGGTGTATATCCCTTGACCATTGTTATAAAATATTACAAAAAATATCATCTCAAAAACAACATAACTTGTTAGAAGCTATTACAATCATCATGACATCATTTACCCACAAACCCTTGAGCATTGTTCCTTTAGGGCCTGATTCTTTCCATCAGTGGATTATCCTACAACTGACATTCCTTAAATCTACATAGACCACTAACTTATTTCCTGCCATAATGATAACTCAATCTGTCTTTATATGCCACAACCTTTTCCTAGAACTGCGATTGCCAGTAAACTTTGATATCACAATTAAATCAATTTTTAATCAAGCCATTTCATAAATATATACTGCTGGTGCTTCACTAGCTATTCATGTATATTCATGAAATGCAAAAAATATCATGACACGCCTCCTTTAATATTACATATGAATTATTTATAAGCGTATAACCATCAATGCATTTCTATAAACAAACACCACATTAATTAATATTCCCCTCACATTGGTTCGCATTCTTGCAAGAAAAATCACTACAACTCTCTATACATTCCTTTAACGGAAACTAACATATTAGTTATGATCTTTGAGCATGCGAATTACATAAACTTTATGAAAACAACTAGCCTTCAACATTTACTTTAAGTGCATGCAAATATGTAAAGGAATCTAATACAAAGAATGTCGTTCCTATGCATGCAAATGCATATACTTTCCAAAAGAATGATTAACTCAATAGAGCATGCAACACATGTTTCTTTTTCAAGGAAATCTAGTATAATAGGGCATGCAAAAACATGTTTTCTTTTCCATAAAACTAATGCAATAAAACATACAATGACATGTATTCCTTTCCAAAGAGTGTACCGACATTACACACACACACACACACACACACACACATATATATATATTCCAAGGAAACCAACACATTACTATGGGTTTTCTTCATGTAATTCAACTTCTTTCCAAAAGAATCTTTTCCAATGTAGGCTAACACAACATGATATCATTTTCCATGTATAAATGTATAGTCTTTCCAAATGAAAGCTAATACAAATCTTGCATGCATATACATGATCTTATCCCAAAAGAAACTAACATAATATTTAGGATAGCATAAAAGTAATTGCATAGAGTTTTTCTAAAGAAATATAGCTTAGTAGATCTTCTCTACATGTAAAGAACATATCTCTATAACAAAATGACTATTCTTTGTGTATGCAAGAGCTTATCATAATAACCCTTATTAAATGTAACCAATATATATTCCTCCTATAGAATTCTACTGATTAACTATTATTTTCGAGTAAACAAATATTACTTCTTTTTCAAAAACAAGTTAATATAATGCTATTTCTCTATCTTTCTACATGCAAGTTTCTCACACTTTTCTTTCAATAGATTACCATAGCTAACCATTTTTTATGCCTAAAACCAAGGAAACAATAACAAAGTTAACTTAACCTTTATGCACATAAATAAAGAAATTAACACAATTCATCTAACGAGGCAATATTTTCAAGAGATTATTCTTTTCAACAATATTTACATAATGACTTTCTTTATCTACAAGAAAAATCATATTTTCTATATCAAAATGACTACCCTTTTTTACATGCAACGTGTCTTTTTTCTACCACAATGACCCTTACCTCAATGCACATAATCTTTTCAAGAAACAATCATGCATTTTTGTTCTTATATGAACGAGATTCATCTGCTTGTTTTAAGAAAACAATCTTTATTTTTTATCAATTCATGCACAAAACTCCTTAAATAAAGAACATATGTAATATATGCATACAAATTTATCAAAACCCTTCCAAGAAAATTAATCTAATTAACTTTTCTTTTTTACATGAATCAGATAATATATGCCAAGACATTTCACTTCGAAATCTAATACAATGATTCATTCCATTAATATTTTTTTTTCAAGAATTAACATAGAAATTAATTTCAAGAATTCCAATATAATAGATATTATTATGGTGCACATATTTCTATTAAAAGTCTATAGGGATCATGCTAACATCTCCACGGAAATTAATAATTTAATATTAATAATCTAATTTTCTCTCATAATTTCCTTGCAATCTTTTCTTTAACGAAAGAACTTATTTTCTTCCTCTTTTCGAAAGAAAAGTTTACATACATTCTTTTTATGAAACATTAGAGGAAATTTCAGCCTAAAAGTGTCCATGAATTTGTCACCTAATTTCATTGTCATAATATGTAAACTAAACAAATCCTTTAAATTTAAAAAGAGGTACATGTAAATATTTTGGAGGGAAAATGAGAAAAAAATAACTTTTTTTTAATTGTTTTTTGGCTTATTCGTTAAAGGTTTACTCAAATTTGAAGTGTAGAAGCTCATTGGATGTGGGAATAAATTTCACATCCAATGAGTACCCATTATGCCTACTTTAGAGAAGACCTACATTCATAAAAATTGAAGATAAATTAAAAAAGCGTGTTCAACACAATTTTTTTATGTATCTTTGATTTTTGTCAATGTTGGTCTTCTCAAAAGTACACATAATGGGTAGTTGTTGGATGTGGAATCTAATTATGCATCCAACGAGTGTCTACACTTCAAATTTAAGTAAGCTTATAAGGATATAAGCTAAAAATACAATTAAAAAAATAGTTTTATTCTTTTCCTCCAAAATTTATAGCTCTTATTTTATTATCTTAACTATTATTTTATTATTTTTCCTTAGGAGGCCTCTTTTAGGCTGAAATTTACTCTAATGAATATCATGATTTATTTAATATTTTTGTGTGCACGTTTCACGTGTGTTTTCTTTTGAAGAAAACAAGATCACTAACTTATCGTTTGCCATTCAATTTTCTTTTACTAAAGTAATATGATTTCTTATTTTTTACCATGAAATTTTATTTCAAGAAGGCAATATATTTCTTTATCTTTTACCATGGAAATTTCACATGAATTCTTTATGAAAAGTGGTATGACTTCTTAAATAATTTTGTTTGTAGGATTCACATGCATTCTCTTTTCAAGAGTAATGACATCCCTGCAATATTTCTTTTTTTAATAAAACAACATGGTTTCTTTGTTTTTAATATCTAAGTTCCCATGCATTCGCTTAGAAGATTTATTGCATAGAAATCATGCAAAACCTTCCAATGAAATAATTAATTTTTTTACAGAAAAATCACTGCAACTTTCAAGAGTCTGGAGCAATATTTCCATTTAATAAAATAACCTATCATTATTTGCACAAAAAAGATGCAATTTCTTTCCAAAGAAGTCAAGGTTACTTATCTTTTCTATGCAATAACCATAAAGTCCCAGGTGCATACCTCATGTTTAGAATACCATTCATTGGAGCCACAACATTCCTCACCAAAGTTGTGATGATGAATTCCTCAAGACTTCACATGATGAAAAATCCACTTGATGAATATGAAAGTCATTTTCCAGTTTATGAATGAATTTAAAGAATCTATAAAACTTTCCTTTTTTCAATGAGTTATCATTTTCTTTATTTGATTCAAACTAGTTGCCAACTAAATAAAAATGGTTCATGTTTTCAACAATTTTGTTAAACATGGTAAAAATAATCTTCTACATTGTGAATGTAATTTATAAGGATATTACATACTCACCCCCTTGAATTAAACACCATCCTAGGTGTTTATCATTAACTTTTAATCATGATATAATGATCCAAACAACCAAAAGAGAAACCTTTCCCTTTAAAATGAAGGATTTTATTTCTAGGCAATATCAAAAAGCAAAAAAAAACAATAATATTTATCATCGTCATAAGAATTTACAATGGAAAAAATATGCAAGTTCTACTTTTCATCACATATGCATTATTCAAATTAAAAAATACCAAAAAAAATCTATATATCAAGTAAACAATATGTCCACATTACTCTTGAAAGTCATCGTCACTTATGAAAGTTTTCTAAGAGTTTTTTGAAAACACATCCACAGTCCATGGCAACCACCCTGTAATATATGACTAACAAATCCAACATAATCATATTAGTCACAACATTCTCAATCAAATGAAATACTTTTAACTATAAATCAATTATGTAAATTCATGAGATATTTCAATCACAATACTTATACAAGTACTTAGAGAGCACCAACACTTTAATCATCAAAATGATCAATCACTTCAACACGTGCACATTGTCGTAGCTCCCACTTAAGACATCCACACATTACTTCTAAAAGTACTCAGAGAGAACCTACCTCTCTAATCATCGAGGTGATCAATAAATAAACCAAGTTTATATTCTCCTAGCCCTTGCTAAGACATTCAAAAGATTAGTAATACAATAAAGGAACTACACTGTCAAATATTCCTTACCGAACACTACGCTCATTTCTTGTCAAGATGTAGATAACATTTTTACACAATTATATATAAAATTCATTAATAACACAAAAACATAACTAACTGGTTAATTTTCTCTACTATGAGAATCACATTGGAAAAGGAATGCTCCTCTTAACCCATGGGAATTGGTTTCCACAAGCAGATTGAGTGATTTTCACATATAGATAGTTCTTTGATAGACACCTTACTAGGTCCATTCTGTAATTCCCCTTTCCAACTAGCTCAAGAATTCTAATAACCACAAAGGGTCCAATACATGATTCATCTTGGCAGCATCCTACCTATTCCTTTAGCAACATCTCTTATATGTGGAATTTTGGTCCTTCTCCAAGAGGCTCCAAATCAAGAGAGTTTTCTCAGTATTTTTCCCCTCCTCACCATCTTGGCCAACTCTTTTCCATTACTCAGATCATTTATCTCTAGGGAGAGGAAATTCGGTTAGGAAAGTGCCATCAACCCCTATAGGTAGGCAACCACCATCAAAACAAGGCCTTGTGGCCTTTCACAACTATCCACAACTGTCTCACATGTTAAAATTCTCTTTTAGCACTCTTTCCTATAGTAATTTACATAATGAACCATATGCACATTATGATTAAAACAAAGGAAACATTTATGTACATCATGCATTCATACAACATGAGTCCACAATATCTAGATTGAAATAAAACATAACCGACATACAGATGGTATATATTATGATTTTCCAAGAAATAAAATCATGCATACCATAACATTATACTTTCTCATTTACGATTGTAATTCACATTGCAATGTTTTACCTTCAAAATTTTTCTAGTTGCCATTAAGATACCACTGCTTAATCCCATCAACAATGTTAGTCATAAATCCACATTATTTAACAAGTATTCACATTCTCAATCATTTTATTTTCATGCATATAATAATGTCATGCGTAAAAGTATATGAAAATATTCATTAATGTGTAAATGTCAATAACAATTAGGGTAACAATCGAGACATTTCCTATTCATGCATATATGTTTTATTAGTTAGTCATGCAACACTGATGAATCAATGCTACCAACCATCTTAATGAAACCATGAAAAGACTTAATCAACATTTAGTTATTACAATCAAGACTCACTACTTGACTCATTGTTTATTTTTAATATCTAAAGGGGTTCTTCCAATGTCCTTTTAAACACTCTATCATCCTATTCAAGGAAATTCCCCATATTTTATGTTGGTGCATTCAATCATTGAAAGTAGTGCATTGTAACTTTAGTCATGTTCATTAAATGTATCATTAATATTCTAATTTTTGAAAAGGTTGGTAGTCAAATTTGACTTTCACTAGTGAGTGTTAAAAAATGTTCATAGGTGTAATAGAGGTTTTATTATTCTTTCTTCTCACTAGGATTTAAATGTCATGAATATAGTTTTGTAGCAGAATTTATTACTTATTACTCTTCAATGCAGTTAGAAACATGTATCATGCATCTCAATCCAAAAGTAATCTATTGCATGTATGAATATGAATTTTGTTAGAATCATACATGAGTTGATGCTCACTAGTAGCATCCAACAATTTATTTTATTCTTGACAATTGCCAAAGGTGCCAGTGCTGCAACTTTTAGCTCTGATACCGCTTGTAACATTCCCCAGTAACCTTGCATCAAAATGTATGGAGTTATAATTTTTTTACACAATTTAGCCACATGTAGCTATTGGCATTATGATACATATGTTGTACTTGATGGCAATCCACTCATCTCATATGATAAATTATAGTGCACCAAAGTTCACGCACTTTCATGCAGAGAAAAGTTCCTTTCATGTAGAGAAACGTTCACGCACTTTCATGCAGAGAAAAGTTCACGCACTTTCATGCAGAGAAAAGCGCACGCACATGGAAAATCTTATGGTTGGTTCATGGTATTAGTCTGACAGCTTTTGATCCTATGGTTTTGGTCCATGGTATTTAGTCCTTGGTATTTGAACCTATGGTTTTGGGCCATGGTATCTCGTCATAAGTGTTGATCCCAAGTATTGGGTCCATGGTATTGAATTGTTATGGTTTTTGGTCCGTGGTATTATGAAAGGCCTAAGGCTATAAAAGAGGAAGGAGATCATTTGGCAAGGCATTTTCTGAAATATTGAATATCTGATAAAGTGCTAGATCTGGAATACGGTGATTGGGTTATGGTGCAAATTTGGATCTGAATGAAGAAGGAACCTGAGCGCAAGGAGAAGGATAAGTTCTATTGATGGGTCAAAATCTTAATGCTGGAATAGTGGTATCTCTATATGAATTTGATCTGTGATATGTGACGCACACTTGATCTATAAATCTGATAATCTGGGTTAACTAATCTCTGAATAGTGAAGTAGCGTACATCTCTTGATTTATGTTCTAGCTGCTTCTGTTTATTGCTACAGTGTTCCGGGTTCAGATGTGGGGTGTGATTACTGTTATTATGATCTGGGTACAGTCGTTAGAGAAGTGTTTATTTTGATTTAGTTTTGATTGGTGAAAAGGTGATTGATTGATGTAGAAATTCTTGATGTTTGATTGATGTTATTTGTGGATCCAGTCTGAAAATTTATGAAAC
This sequence comes from Pinus taeda, assembly GCA_000404065.3. NCBI lineage: Eukaryota > Viridiplantae > Streptophyta > Pinopsida > Pinales > Pinaceae > Pinus > Pinus taeda. The sequence continues at coordinate 38,388 of APFE030108906.1, read as the reverse complement.
GTGGTCCCTGGAAGGAAGAGAAGGTTTTAGTCTTTTGCAGGTAGTAGCCTGCGTACTAGTATCTCAACTAGTACAAGAACTAAGGGGGTTGTAGCTCCCTTCCCGAAGAAGCTGGAAAACGAGAGAGGGTTGTAGCTCTCTTCAGGTAGCAGCCTGCGTACTGGTAAAGGACTACACCAATACAGAATCATTGTAAAATGAAGCTTCTAATTGAAAAGATAGAGACATATTGCAGCAGGTGGTTTTCACCCACATTGGGTTTCCACCTTATATCTTATGTTCTTGTGTGTGATTGTCTTCTGCTCTATTTTTATGTTCCTAGTTACTGTTTATATGATCCTGATGCACAGATTAATGTTCAACATCTATAGAATATTTTAAATTATAAGTTTGTATGGTATCCGGGGGTTTCGTTATCTGTAGTTGCATATATACGCGGTTTTCTCTAACTGAAGTAGTGTATATTTTTTGGGTTTGAAAAAGAAAATAATTGACCAGATAATACTGATTCACCCCCACTCTCAGTATTATTTCCAACAATTGGTATCAGAGCGGGTCCTTCAGAGGAAGCTTGATCGCTTGAAGGAAGATCTATCATCATGAGCAACTACGAGAGAGAAGCATCAATCAGGCCACCAATTTTTGATGGGACCAACTTCGTCTATTGGAAGGTAAGAGTTACAACCTATCTTCAATCTCTTGGTACGGAAGTCTGGGATATCATAGATACAGGGTACACTTTTCCATCAGCAACTCCTATAGATCCGGCTGAGAAGAAGCGGTTTGAAACTAATGCAAAGGCTGTCAATACTCAATTAGGATGTCTGTCTCAATCAGAATTCATCATGGTTATGCAGTATAAAACCGCAAAAGAAATATGGGACAAGATCGTTCTGAGCTAGGAAGGAGATGAATAGGTAAAAAGAGCGAAACTTCAAACCCTCAGAATTCAATATGAAAATCTCAGAATGTACAATGATGAAATTGTGGCTAATTATTTCCTATGCATAGATGAGATTGTTAATTGTATGAAAAATTTGGGTGAAGAAATAAAAGAGATTGTTGTGGTTGAAAAGGTTCTGAGATCTTTGTCTTCTAAGTTTGAATCAAAAGTTTCTGTAATAGAAGAAAAGGAGAATCTACAGAAAATTACCATGTCGCAACTACACGGAATTCTAACCGCTTATGAAATGAGGAAAGGGGGACCATCAAATAGAAGAGAAGCCGCATTCAAGGCCTTAGGAAAAGGAGATTCTTATGACTCAGGACATATGTCAGAAGAAGAGGAAGAATCAAATTTTCTCAAAAACCTTCAACAGAGTGCTGGAAGATTCAGAGGTAAGTTACCTTTCAAATGTTTTGCTTGTGGAAGAGTCGGTCACTATGCTCCCAATTGTCCTTATAAAGGTAAGGAACCTGTTAGATGGAACAAGAAAGAAAATGTAAATAAGAAAAGCTATTACAGTCATGAAGACAGTGATGGATTTTCAAATAGTGATGAAGCTGAACAAGGTAATAATTATAGACTTTTAATGGCTTTTGAAGATGATGATTTCTTGGATGCTATAGATGAAGAAGGTCTTTATGAAGAGATTTCTAAACTCAAAATTTGTTTAGAACAGAAAAATATGATTATTGATACTATGCAATTCCAATTGGCTGAAAGTGAAAAACATCATGAAAAGTTAGAATGTGAAATAGTGGGACTTAGAAAAGAGATTGAGAAAACTAAAGCTCTTAATCTTAGAGTTGTTAAAGGATCTGAAACGTTAGATGAGATTATCAAAGTACAACATTCTCCACTAATCAAGACAGGTTTGGGATATAATGAGGAAACATCTCAAGCACAGAAGCCTTCCACCTCCAAAAGTTATATTGATACAGCAAGGAGAAGTGAACAAATTGACAATCAACAACAAAGGCACAATGCTGCTCACCAGGTAAATCAGGGACATTTTTCTTCAAGAATGAACAAAGATCACCAAGTAAATAAGGGGAAATCTACTTCAGAGATAAACAGAAGCTACAACAGACCACAGGTAAATCATTCTCAATTTTCCTCAAGAATGAATGTCAATGAAAACTACAATCGTTCCGTCCGCAGGGTTGATAAGTGCAGGAATTTCTTCAATGGCCAATGTTTCTCTTGTCACAACTTTGGACACAAAGCAGCTCAGTGTGTTGCCTACAAAACTATCATGACTAGAGAAACTCAAAAACAGAGGAGTATGACTGGGATCATGAAAAGGACCTACAATAACTTTTCTGCTCTTGAAAATGAAATAGAATGTTCTATTTGTAATAATTTTGGTCATGAAAATTCTGAATGCAAGAGCAGGTTTCGGTAGGCAACTCAGAAGGAGCAAGGCTCAAATATCAAAACATGGAGAATGAAAGAACCACAACCAGAAAGATGTGGTATAGCCTTATATGCAGAAGGGCAGGAAAATCAATGATACATTGACAGTGGATGTTCAAAACATATGACAGGTCATAAAGAAAAACTTCAGTCATATAGTGCCTTGGAGAAGGAGAAGAAGGTCTCATTTGAAAATGACACCCCTACACTCATAAAAGGTAAAGGTTTTGTTATTTTAAAAGAAAAGGTCGAAGCAGGAAATGTTATGTATGTTGATGGCTTAAAGCATAATCTATTAAGTGTCAGTCAAATGTGTGATCAAGGAACAAAGGTAATATTTTGATCAAATGGATGTAGTGCTCATGATCTTGATACAGGAGAAATAGTGATCAAAGGCATAAGAATTCCAAATAATTTATACATATTCAAAGAAGGACAACAACAATGTTATATGGGCAAGAATGATGAACACTGGCTATGGCATCGGAAGTTGGGGCAACTAAGCTTCTCACAGATAAGGAAAGCATGCAAATACCAGGCAGTTCGTGTTCTTCCAGACATCAGAATTCAAATAATACAATATGCAAATCATGTCAGTTTGGTAAGCAAACCAGAACTAACTTCCCTGAGAAGGAAGGATCAGTTAGCAGGCCACTTGAGCTTGTCCATACTGATGTATGTGGTCCATCTAGGAAAAGGTCGCCTCGGGGAGAATAATACTTTATATTATTCATTGACGACTATTCAAGGATGGTTTCAATAGGATTGATGAAGCACAAAGATGAAGCCTTCGAAAAATTCAAATCCTTCAAAGCTTTGGTTGAAAACGAATCAGATCACAAAATTAAATGCCTCAGGTCTTATAGAGGTGGGGAGTTTACCTCAAATGAATTTTTCGATTTTTATGAAGAACATGGAATAAGAAGACAATTCTCTACAGCTAGGACTCCTCAAAAAAATGGAGTAGTTCAAAGGATGAACAGAACGGTTCAACAAATGGCTCGTGTTATGCTTGATGAGTCTGGAACTCCCGCAACTTTCTGGGGTGAAGCTGCATTTCCTGCAATTGTTATTCTCAACAAAACAAATGTCCGGGTGAACAACACTCAAACCTCTCATGAGCTATGGTATGGTGAGACTCCTTCGGTAAAACATTTCAAAATTTTTGGAAGCAAATGCTATATCAAAAATATTGATGAACATCTTGGCAAGTTTGAACCTAGAGCAGATGAAGGCATTCTCCTTGGTTACTCTCCCCACAGCAAAGAATACAAGTGTTATAATAAAAGGCTTGGAAAAATTGTTGAAAGTATTGATATAGTGGTTGATGAAGAAGAAAACACTTCTAGGCAGGTAAGATCTGAAGATTTCGAAGATGATGAGGACTATCCATCAACATCAAATCAGATGCATGATGAAGAAGAAACCTATGAAGAAGAAACCCATGAGGAGCCTGAAGAACAAATAAGGATAGAAGAAAAGACTCCATCTAGGTACGTTAAGAAGAATCATCCAGAATCTCAATCTTTGGGGCAAAAAGAGGCAGGAATACAAACAAGAAGAACAATTGTAGAATCTTCAAGCTATTTGGCATTACTTTCCTCCACTGAACCACAAAATGTAAAAGAGGCATGCAAAGATGAATGCTGGGTCAAGGCAATGGATGAAGAACTTGAGCAGATCGAAAAGAATAACACTTGGGAGTTGGTTCCTAGACCAAAAGATAAGAATGTCATAGGGACAAAATGGATCTTCAAAAAAAAGTTGAATGAAAATGGGGAAGTGATTAGAAACAAGGCCAGACTTGTTTGTAAAGGGTATGCTCAACAAGAAGGAATAGACTTTGAAGAAACTTTTGCTCCCGTTGCTATACTTGAGGCCATCAGAATGTTCCTTGCTCTCTCTAGCTTTCAGAAGTTCAAAGTATTTCAAATGGACGTGAAATCAGCCTTTCTGAATGGAGACTTAGAAGAAGAAGTGTACATTGAGCAGCCAGATGGATTCATCCTTGGCAATGATCCAAATCTTGTATGCAAACTAAAGAAGGCTCTCTGTAGTCTCAAACAGGCTCCAAGGGCTTGGTACTATCGTCAAATACCTTCATCAACAAGGTTTTTCAAAAGGATCAGCAGATAACAATCTTTATATAAAAATTGAAAATAAGAAATTGCTAATACTTGATGTGTATGTAGATGATATCATCTTGGTAGCAATGAAGAAGCTATGAGTCAAAACTTTTCCTTGGTGATGTAGAAGGAATTCAAGATGTCTTTGCTTCAAGAACTGACATATTTTCTTGGTTTACAAATCCATCAAAATAAAGGCGGTATCTTTTTATCTCAAACCAAGTATCTCAAGCATATCTTGAAGAAGTATGGCATGGAAGATTCAAAACCAGTATGCACTCCTATGGTCACAGGATGCAGTCTCAGTGCAAATGATGAATCAGCAGTAGTGCATCAACCAACCTATAGGTCCATGATTGGAAGTCTGCTCTATTTAATAGGTACCCGACCAGACATCATGCATGCAGTAGGAATGGTTGGAAGATTTCAGGCAAATCCTAATGAAACTCATCTTCAGACAGTAAAGAGAATTTTCAAGTATCTTCAAGGATCTCAAAACTATGGCCTATGGTATCCTAGAGATGTTGATCTCACTCTTCATGCTTATATAGATGTAGATTGTGCTGAAAACGTGGATGACAGAAAAAGCACTAGTGGTGGTGCATTCTTTATGGTTTCTAGATTAGTGTCTTGGTTTAGCAAGAAACATAGTTCTATTGCATTATCTATAGTTGAAGCAGAATATGTGGCTGTTGCATCTTGTTGCACTCAACTCCTTTGGATGATGCAAACCTTGCAGGATTTTCAAATCACTTGTACACCACCTATCTCCATATTATGTGATAATACAAGTGCAATCAGAATTTCAAAGAACCCAGTCATGCATTCAAAGACCAAGCACATACCGATCAAATATCATTTTCTCTAGGAACAAGTGCTAGAACAAAAGGTCAAATTGGAATATGTTCCCTCCAAGGAACAAGTTTCTGATATTTTCACCAAACCATTGCCCAGGGAGACATTTGAATACCTCAGACAGAATCTGGGGGTTGTTGATGCATCATCCTGCTGTTGAATCTTGTCTGTTGTACGCAGGTGGATACATGTACATTTGCCGGTCTATATGGGTCGAATGGGCCTATCAGAAATCATCTGGAACAGGTTCAAGGGGAGCATATATTCTTCTAATGATGCATTGTTGGCATTATCTTAGAAGTTCTTGGTTTGATTTCTCAAGAGTTTTCTGGTGGAGTAGATCAATGTGTGCTGGTCTGAAGGTTGATTCTGCTGATAGTTTTTCTTGTCTCTATGTCATGTACTTATTTTCATATCATGGTCATGCAACAACCTATTTTGGTTTCCCCACTATGCCTGGGATGAATCAGTTTTGTCTATCTTGTGTATTCCCACTTGGATGGGAGATGGATGTATGTATGAGTCTTGATGAAAGGAAGGTTACTTATAATGTATGGAGTCATGTTCTTTCTTGTAGAACATCTTTTTGGAGACAACATTTCAGCGCAGAGCATATACAAAAGGGGAGCTCGTTCATAGTTTTCAGTAGGTACTCAGGGGGAGTATGGTAGTCTGCCCCTTTGCCCTTGATGTCAAAGGGGGAGAGTGATTGGTTGTTGTTGCCATCAAGTCCAAAGGAGGAGATTGTTGGCATTATGATATATATGTTGTACTTGATGGCAACCCACTAATCTTAGATGATAAATTATAGTGCAGCAAAGTTCATGCACTTTCATGCAGAGAAAAGTTCCTTTCATGCAGAGCAAAGTTCACACACTTTCATGCAGAAAAAAGTTCCTTTCATGCAAAGAAAAGTTCACGCACTTTCATGCAGAGAAAAGTTCATGCACTTTCATGCAGAGAAAAGCGCACGCTCATGGGAAATCTTATGGTTGGTTCATGGTATTAGTCCAACAGTTTTTGATCCTATGGTTTTGGTCTGTGGTATCTAGTCCTTGGTATTTTAACCTATGGTTTTGGGCCATGGTTTCTCATCACAAGTGATGATCCAAAGTATTGGATCCATGGTATTGAATTGTTATGGTTTTTGGTCCGTGGTATTGTGAAAGGCCTAAGGCTATAAAAGAGGAAGGAGATCATTTGGCAAGGCATCTTTTGAATCATTGAATATCTGATAAAGTGATAGATCTGGAATACTGTGATTGGGTTATGGTGCAGATCTGGATCTGAATGAAGAAGGAACCTGAGCACAAGGAGAAGGATAAGTTCTATTGATGGGTCAAAATCTTAAGGCTGGAACAGTGGTATCTCTATATGATTTCGATCTGTGATATGTGGCGCACGCTTGATCTATAAATATGATAATCTGGGTTAACTAATATTTGAATGTTTAAAAGAATGAATTTATAGATCTGCACGCAGGTTTATGAATAGTGAAGTAGCGCATATCTCTTGATTTATGTTCTAGCTGCTTCTGTGTTCTGGGTTCAGAAGTGGGGTGTGATTACTGTTATTATGATCTGGGTACAGTCGTCAGAGAAATGTTTATTTTGATTCAGTTTGATTGGTGAAAAGGTGATTGGTTGATGCAGAAATTCTTGATGTTTGATTGATGTTATTTGTGGATCCAATCTGAAAATTTATGAAACATGGTCCCTGGAAGGAAGAGAAGGTTGTAGTATTCGGCACGTAGCAGCCTGCGTACTAGTATCTCAACTAGTACAAGAACTAAGGGGGTTGTAGCTCCCTTCCAGGAGAAGCGGGAAAACGAGAGAGGGTTGTAGCTCTCTGCAGGTAGTAGCCTGCGTACTGGTAAAGGACTGCACCAGTACAGAATCATTGTAAAAAGAAGTTTCTAATTGAAAAGATAGAGACATATTGCAACAGGTGGTTTTCACCCACATTGGGTTTCCACCTTATATCTTGTGTTCTTGTGTTTGATTGTCTTCCGCTCTATTTTTCTATTCCTGGTTACTGTTTATATGATCCTGATGCATAGATTAATGTTCAACATCTGTAGAATATTTTAAATTATAAGTCTGTATGGTATACGTGGTTTTCCTTATCTGTAGTTGCATATATACGTGGTTTTCTCTAACTGAAGTAGCATATATGTTCTGGGTTTGAAAAAGAAAATAATTGACCAGATAATACTGATTCAACCCCCCCTCACAATATTATTTCCAACATGGGATATGTGTTAAATACTGAAGAGTGGGTCTCGATTTAGGGCCTAGTGATCTGGTGTGGATTGTGGTAAATCCTGAGAGACTAGGAGACAAGAAAATTCCTCACGGTGTAGATGGAGAAATCTGGTGGCATCCATGCTTTTTTGGCCTAGTAATCTGGTGGAGATCATAGTAATGTGTGATATTACATGTTTATGGTTTTCGCCTAGTGATCCAGTGTGGATTGTAGTAAAACCTACTTTCTATTGATGAGGGTGAGATGGTTTAGCCTTGAGATGCCCTGGTTGGTTCTATTGGTTTTAGTCCCACTTTCATGCTTGGAATATGTGACAAGAGGTGAATGGATGAAGAGAGTATTGGGTCAACCATTCTATGGTTGAGTGGAATGTGGTAGTCCCATACTGGGTTAGATTTTTCATTCATGAATAAGAGGTTCTTTCCCTATTATCTTATGTGTAAATGTATTGCTTTATATGTGGATTCCATGGATAATGTATCCTTCATATTTCTGTGGTTATTATGCTAGTTATAAGCATGTATTATGATAGTGATGATATATGGCTTTCCTCATGTTTTGATTGGTAAATGAATGAATGTTGTATCTATGATCTAATAGATGATAATGTAGCTAATAATGTAAGGGAACAATGATTCTTAGTGATTCTTAGATAAGTATGAGACCCATATGCTCAGATCTATTGTTTACTCCTATAGATTACATATTTGTAATATGTTTGACAAAATTCCTATCATGGTTAATAGGGGCTCAGTCAAGGGCTTGTTCAAGTAATTGCATTTGTATCATCATTCCTTATTATCTTTTTTTTTAAGGTGTCATTTAATTTTGGGTAGTGACTTGGGCCCTGGGCCTAAAAATGTGGCTGAAATCCCAACTACGCTGGCACAACACTGAGAAAAATAGTCCCCGGACACTAGTACACCATGTTGTGGGATCATCTAGAGCCCTCTGGATGCATGCATCCCCATATCAAGGGACAGTCCAGAATTTTAATGGTCTAAAACATCAATTGGTCTCAGGGGTTGGCTACTTGAGTCGCTGGGATATCTCTTGGCAGTTTTGTTGTTGATGTTGAAGGTCTTTATAGTGTGTTTCCATCGATTCCACTTCCTTGAGGTCACCTAGGAGGTTGAATACCATCATAGTAGCCTCTCATCACATGTTTACCCCGATTGGCCAGTTACTTGGGTAGATGTGGGAGGACGGTGTTATAGAGTGGTACCAAAGATGGTTCCATTCTCTTTCGGTGGTTTCTTATTTGTGTTCTCCTTGTGTGATATCAGATACCATAGACTGGTATCATAGCATGGTTCAAATCTTGGACTGAATGGGCATTGTGTTGGGTCATGCATCCATGTGAGTTGCATATGTGTTCCTTATAAGTGTAGTCCATGTGCCTGTTGCATTTGCATGGTGTTGGTCATGGTTGTAGTGATGTCTCCCATTGAAGGTTCATGGTGTTGTTGTGGAATGTGTCGTCATGAGTGTATGTTTCATATGCATTTTTTATGCATGTCAGTGTTTATAGGTTGTTTTGCATGCATTGTCATGGTTATAGGTATGCATGTGTAGTAGTTCAAACATGCATTGTGTGGTCACTGTAGGCATTTTAGGTCACCATCATGTTTTTGATTGTTATGATGTTGATGTGTTGGTTGAGATAGAGTAGGAGAGGTATATCACCTGCACGAGATTACAACACTAGAATTTTGGGTAAGAGTGGATCATCATACAGGTTTGTATGATGGGTATGTAGGTATATGGTTAATGGTTGTTATAAGAATTAGGTTTACTTATATACTTGTCATTTAATTGTTGTTATGGTTACATACATGATAGATTCTAGTTAATTAGTGTAGTCATATCCGCATGTGTCGAATAGCCATGAATAATAGTAACTTGTTGTTGTATGCAATGCTATTGTTGTTTTAGGTTAGATACCTTGATGATTATGCTATATGTTGTTGATGAGTATGTTATAGGTTAACTTGTTGGTGTTATATGATAGTTAGCTTGATGATTAGGTTATATGTCATTGATGAGCATGTTATATGTTAGCTTCTTGTTGTTATATGTTAGTTAATGATTAGGGTCATTGCATTTAAGATCTTGATGTCATATGTATTGTGAAAACCTGGATTGGCCTATGCATATGGTTATGGTTACGATATTCAAGTATGAGTCAACTTGTTTGTGACATTGTGTTGTACTAATCTAGACTGACGATGCATATGTGATTGTGAAAAATTGTTTAGGAGTTTATGATGTGAACATGTTATCTAGTTACTGTTATGGATATCATGATCTTATTTATTCTTGAGCTGATGTTTCTGTAAATTATATCATGTTAACTAGATTGATTGTGCAGACAAGATAGCCTCCCCTGATATACATTAAAGTATGAGTTTTCTTATGTCATATATTTGGTGCTTGACTATTTGATTATGTCTTCTAGTTGATTAATTTAACATGGTATGTTTGCAAGTTGGTTGGATGTTTTTAAGTGCATAATAAGAGTATGTGTTCAAATGATCTTGTTTTAAGATGATTTTACTAACACATATGTGTTGAGATAGTTGATATGTACTTGAGTGTAATAGGTAACAGTTGTAGCATTATCTCTAATGACTATGAGTTAACTATGGATTCTGACATGATTGTTAGTCTTGGTAAATGCCAATTTCAAATTGATAGATATCATTGTATTGATATTTGGAATATGTGGTTGACATGTGTGAATAGTTGTAGGAAACATGCTTGGTATTAGCATGACAAGGTAATAGTTGATTTTTTTATATAATTATGGATTGGGTGATGTGACAGTACACCATAAGTCTCAATTGTATTAAGGTAAATGGTAAAAGAAAGAGAATTGGGAAAGAATTCCTTTGGCTATGCTTGGAAACCCTAATTCCAAACGAGTGAGTTCTTTGCATACATGAAGTCTTCTTAACCTTGATTTTGTTTGACATTATGTGGGTACATGCTATATTCATGGACATGTATTTTCCAGGTATAACAAATAGTGTCAAGTTATCGCTACATCTGTCAAGGGAATTGGAGTCCCTTAAGAGATGGCATGGATGTGTTCAGTTGAAAGGAAACGTGCTTGTCACAACAAGGTAAGGTAACTAGTGTATTGTTATGTTTATTTATGCACTCACATTTATGTGTTTATGGAAGTATGATGGAGGGGATTACAAGGCAAAAGAGATTTCCATGAAATCTTGAAGAAGGCTTGAGTTGAGTTTTCCTTGGGAACCATGGGACTGAGTCATGGCTTTTGTTTCTAGTCTTGTGCTTTTGGTATTTTTTGATTTGTTGTGCTTGATTGAGACTTTGTTTACTTCTGGTGTATGGCCATATCGCTTTGTTTCTAGTGTCGTATTGTTATTGGTTTTCATGGTTTTCTCTTGCTTTCTTCTTGGTATTTCCTTTTCTATTTGAGAGTCTTGGGAATTGGTTGGGAAAGAAAAAATTTAATGGAGCTCGAGAAGAGTTGAATGAAACCCAACGAGTGATGTAAGTCCCAAATGAATCTCAGTGCATGTATAAGGGAAATTAAAGGCAAGCGTATTACAACAAGTTGGATTGGTTGGGTCCATTGGTGTAAATGGACAATGGAAGGACAATCATGAGAAAAGTAATTAGGAAAGGTAAAGTAAATGGACTTGAGGTGTCAACTGCCTTGGCTATGTTGGGAATCATTGTTCTCAAGGTTGTGCATGTTGTGAACAAATAAAGGGAGTTCTCTTAACCTTGATCTTATGATATGTGGTAATTATGTTGTGATCGTGATTATGCTGATGTCTATATATGTATACATGTATGTATGTATGTATGTATGCATGTATGTATGTATGTCATGTCTAGCAGGGTCATCATGGATCATGATTATTTTTATTCTAATCTTTATATGTATGTATGTATGTATGTATGTATCTAGGTCATTGTCTGATAGGGTCATGAGGGATAATTCTTGTCGAGGAATGATTTCTTATGAAGGTGAATGGCATGAAGAGATTCTTGGTTTATGAGGAATCAAGTGGGAAGAGTAGTCATGACAAATATATGAGGTCAGTATCATGTTGATATGAATCGATATTGTATGCTTGTATTATTCCTATGTTTATGTTATGACAGGTAACTTTGAGGGATCCATCAGTTGAATGAAAGCATTGTGAACTGCGACATGCTAAGATAAGCATGGATGGCAGAGAGACACCAGAAGCAAGGTTGCTAGGTAGAGACAATTTGGTTTTGGATGTACAGTACTATTTTTGTGCAAATGTTGTACATGTTGCACCTGTGATGTTGTGTGCATGTGGTGTTGTGTATATATAGTGTGTGTACATGTTGTTTATGCAATTTTATGTATAGGGTGGTACAAATAGTGTTGTGCAAATATTTCATATGCAATGCTAGGTATAGATGGTTCTATGTACATGATGGATATGTGGTGTTGTGCACATGATCAATATGAAGTTTTGTGTGCATATGGTGTTGTTCACATGTTGGATATCCACTATTGTTTAGATAGGCTGCTATGTACATGTTGTATATGCAGTGTTATGTGCATATGGTGTTGTGTGCATGTTGTACATGTGGTGCTATGTACATATGGTGTTCTGTGCATGATTATACAAGTGGTTTTGTGAGCATGTGGTGTCATGTACACATTATACATATAGTGTTGTGTGCGGGTGGTGTTGTGTGCATGTTGTGCATGTGGTGTTATGTACATATGGTGTCATGTACATGTCATGAATGTGGTGTTGTGTACATATGGCATTGTGTACACGTTGTACAGGTGGTACAATGTACATGTGGCATTGTGTACATGTTGTGCAGGTGGTTCCATGTACATGTGATGTTATGCACACGTTGTGTAGGTAGTGTGATGTACAGGTGGTACTGTGTACATGTTGTACATATGGTACTGATGTACATGCGGTATTGTGCGCATGTCATACATGTTGTGTCACAGGCATGCGATACTATGTATATGCATTATGTAGTCGTCGTATCATGATGTGTATTTGTTGTGTTGTACTATGTGTAAATATATGTATTTCATTTTACATCAGGCGTAGGTGTATGTATCATGTGGTGGTATACATTAGATGTAGGTGTATGTATGTGTTGTGTTGTACACTGGGTTTAGGTGTATGAGTTGTATGTCAAGTGTAGGAGTATGTATTGCATGGTGTTGTATGTCGTGGTGGTTGTATATGTATTTGTATATGGTTGAAGAGAAGTAACTGGGTGTTTGTCTAGTGTGGCAACTAATCTGGAGTGCGTATGGAATAAGGACAAAGGTAGAAGCTAAGGATTTTTGAAAGGATAATCATTAGTGTTTTATTTCAGTTTTATTATGCATATGATTTATGATTTTAGTTTATGATGATTACATGTGATCTATGATTATGGTTTATGATGGTTACATGTGATTTATGATTTTGATCTATGATGGTTCTGTTTTGAGCTAACATGATGTGATATCTTTATACGTGATGATTTGGTCAAAGATGTCAGTTTGACTTGTTGTGACAGGAAGTGAAGAGAATTACAAGTGTACCTTATTAACAGGCCACCAATGAGGTATGATTTGAATTTATTTCAATTTATTATGAGTTTAATGGTAGTTATGTTCTTGGTACAGGAAAGAATGGGAAATGCCCAGTAGGGTGGTTGAAACCGACTGCAAGAATTAGCAACAACAGTGAAATAAAAATTGGAACATGTAGCAGTATGTTGGTAAAACACTTCAGGAGTAGGGCCATTATGGGACACTAGTACCCAATAGTGTCCATTGATTGTCATGAGAGTTATATGACCTGTATGATGGTTTTGAGGCAAGTATATTCCTTGGTTATTTTACCTTACAATGGAAGGAATCCTTTCCAAACGATGGATCACCTGGGATAGGGGATGTCATGGAACTTGCAAGGTGAGTGACTGCACAGAAGGGGTGACCAGATTTTCCAGGGGACTATGTAGCAGAGAAAGGAAGGTCTAGGATGGATTTGTTTTAGTCATTAGCATTTCCATATGGAATCAGATGCACATTGGGGATGCACCCTAGAACAATGAGTCAGTAATTTTTCACTGAGAGAACAAGTGGCACAGGATTGTAGAGTTGTACATTGGATGTGGGTTTGAATTTGGTAGTGGATTTTGGAATTCTTGGGAAGGAGATGAATACTGAAATTATTTTTGAGGGTGGAGGTGTAAGCCTCTGGATTCCCTTGTTATTGATGCATGCATCGTATCCTTTTATTTGTTGGTTTAGAAAATGTGCATATGTGTATATGTGTGTATTATTTTAAATACTATATTGAGTTAGATTTACAAAGCTCCATAGATAGTATGATTATTTGTTCAGTGAATCAAATGTGTATGCATGTATATGTGGTTATTATTGTAAATATCGTAATGATTTGCGTTATAAATCTCCAATAAATGGTATGTTTGGCATGTTTTAGCGGTGGTCATTAGAAATACTACAAAAAGCTATGTTGTAAAGCTTCATGGGAAATATGTTTTGTTTTCTCCAGTGTTACTGGTTATAGGTGTCATTGAACACCGAGGACAGTGTTCCCCCAAGGCGAGGCATTTTGTAACAACCTTGGTTAAAAATCCATGTAAAAATTATAAGACCATGGCCATGGGAAAGGCAATGGGAAAGGCTTTGGAAAGGCATGAGGCATTTTTGGCACATTTTTTTATGAAAATAATGGAAATTAGGAGAAAATGAAGGTGAAAGGTCACAAGTTGCATGTGAGGAGGAAAATGAGGAAAATAGATGCACCATTGATAAAAAGGGTTCTAAGGATCAGTTCAGTTTTGGGGCTATCTCGTTATTCTCTCTCTCTCTCTCTAACTCTTGGACACTTAGATTTTTCTTGGAGCACTTTGGCATTGGATCAAGAAAGGAAAAAGAAGGCAAGAGGAAGGAAAGAGCAAACAAGGAAGAGTAGGATCAAGAAATTACAACAAAATTCTTTGCAGGTACCGATTTGCATGTGTGATTTCCTTGCTATATTTTGCATGCATGGTATTGCATGTGGTTATTTGTTGTTATGGCATGGTGTTTTCTAGGTGTGACAGTGTTTTCAGTCTATCCTTTCAATTTCCGGATAGCCATGGTGTGATGGGGTTCTCATGTTTTGGTTGAGCTAGATTTCTGGATGGATTCGAAGCTGGGTGAGATGTATCTCTGAAAGAAATAACACATGGCCTAGTGATCCCTAGATCAGATTGTCGATTGTGGTAAAGCCACTAGCCTAGTGACCCCTGAACCAGACTGTCGGTTACAATAAATCCAAGTATTGTGTGCCTCAGTGGGCCTACGAATTCTTGATCGGTGAATAGTGGTATATAGGTAAAGCCTAGAGGTGGTTGCTCTCCATCAGGCCTGGTAATCTTGGGATAGGATACGTGGTAAAGCCTAGAGAGTGGGTCTTGGTTTAGGGCCTAGTGATCTAGTGTGGATTTCGGTAAAGCCTAAGAGACTAGGAGATAGGAAAGTTCCTCACAATGTAGGTAAAGAAATCTGGTGGCATCCATGCTTGTTTTGGCCTAGTGATCTGGTGGAGATCATCGAAAATCCTGTTATTACATGTTTATGGTTTTGGCCTAGTGATCTAGTGTGAATTGCGGTAAAGCCTAGTTTCTATTGATGAGGGTGAGGTGGTTTAGCCTCAAGATGCCCTGGTTGGTTCTTTTGGTTTTAGTCCCAAATTCATGCTTGGAATATGGCATGGGGGTGAATGGTTGAAGAGAGAATTGGCTCAACCATTATATGGTCAGGTGGAGCATAGTAGTCCCATACCTACTTGGATTTTGCATTCATTAATAAGAAGTTCTTTCCTTGGTATCTTATGTGTAAATGTATTGGTTTATATGTGGATTCTATGGCTGATGTATCCTTGATATTTTTGTGGTTATTATGCTGGTTATAAGCATGTATTATGATAGTGATGATATATGGATTTCCTCATGTTTTTATTGGTAAATCAATGGACACTGTATCTATGAGCTAATAGATGACAATGCAGCTAATGATAAAAGGGAAAAATTATTCTTAGTGATTATCAGATAAGTATGAGACATCTATACTCAGATCTGTTGTTTACTCCTGTAGATTACATATTTATGATATGTTTGAAGAAATTCTTGTCATGGTTAGTAGGGGTCCAGTCAAGGTCTTGTTCAAGTAATTTCATTTGTATCATTTTCCCCTTGTTATCTTTCTCTTTTGAAGGTGTCATTTAATTCTGGGCAGTGACCTGGGATCTGGGTCTGAAAAGGTGGCTCAAATCCCAGGGATGTTGGCACAACACTGAGTAAAATAGTCCCTAGATGTTGTAATACCATGTTATGGGAGTTTTCAAATCTCTCTAGATGCATACATGCCCATATAAAGGGAGCATTCGGGAGTTTAATGGTCTAAACCTGAGTTGGTCTTAGGGGCTGATTGCCTAAGTAGTTGGGATGAATCTTGAGAGTTTTGTTTCTAATGTGGATTGTATTTGTAGTGTGTTTCTGTCGATTCCACTTCCTTAAGGAAACCCAAGAGGTTGAATCCCATCATAGTAGCCTCTCGTTACATGTTTACCCAGTTGACCGATTACTTGGGTAGATATGGGAGGAGGGTGTTAAATCGATAACCTCGATACTTCCCTCAGCTAAACCCCTCAATTGCTTACATATAGCTCCTATAACCCTACAAAATACTTATGAATAACATTCAGCCCCTTTGCCCCAAACGTATAAGATCCACATGACAATTTTTTAAGACTAGTACACAACTTAGTAAAATCTTCAATACCAAAATCAGATAACTCACTACAAGCCTTCAATTTCAATTGTTTAAGGCACTTATAATGAATTCCAATTTTAATCAGGCCCTCATATTTTATAATTACCATTCTGCACTCGCACCTGAGAGTGGGCTTGGTCACATGATCAAACCTCCTAAAGAGGCCTAGGATTGCTACTAAGATATCCAACTGGGCATCTAAGGATAGCCACTGGAAACTAAACCCCTTAGAAAAGAAAACATCCCATGCACACTGTTGGAGTCGGTCTGTTCAAGCCCTCCGCCAGAGATCAAAACTCTTTCTTGCATTTCATTTTAGGTGTCTCATGCTGCTCGTTCACTTGCATTCCATTTAGGAGCATGCCATAACCTGACGGAAGGGTCTTGTCTTTCATTCCCCTCATGTTTTGTACCTATTGACGCGGGTCTTTTCTTCAATGTTTAAAGTCCATGACAGTCAATGGGTCATCTTTTAATAAGCAAAGAGTCATGTTAATCATAGGTCTAGGGTTTCACAAATTGATTCGTCAGCATGTCCATGATGTTAGCAGGCTAGAGGGAGGTTCCACACATGCTTTGCTTCGCATATTTCATTGTCACACTGATGGATTACGACTCTTCTTCAAAACTCCATTTTGAAGAAAAGTCAATATTTTGTGTTTTTGTAATATTTTCAAATGATTCTTCAGTTATTCAGTTCTTCAGTCATGGCCCTGGTCTTCCTTGGTCACCCCTGCAAAAAATTACCAAAAATTTCATCATTTTAGTCAAAAATTCAAAAAGGAAATGTGAAATACAGAGTTACATTAAACTATGAAAAAGTGCCAAAACAAAACATTGCAAAAGTGAGTTTTGAAGAAACAAAAATCAAAACCATGTCTCCATGTCTTTATAACAAGTTCTTCATAAGAAATCAAGGTCATTTTGAATTTGGAGTGAAGAGGAAACATTTCAAAGTGATTGGGTGAGCCAGCGCATGTTTTGAGTGAAATTGGTTGAAGTCGAGTAGGCGCAGCGCATAGAGTAGAGGGCGCGGTGCACTGGGCCAGTGCGGCGCATTGGACGCAAACCTCCAGTGTAAATTTGAATGGGCGTAGTACACCAGGAGGGCACGATGCACTGGGCATGCGGCGTGGCGCATACACCAAATTGCCCTAATTTGCTTGAAATTGCATCAAATTTCCATCTAAACACTTGGATTTGCCAGGTAGGATCACCATCTCAGTGTTTCATCCATTTTTATTCTAGTATGATGATGGTTTATGGCTGCTAAAAGTTGCAACAAAAACTCTCAAACCCTACCTCTTAAAGTCATCAAGCCAATTACTGTTAGGATTTCAAAAATTGGCTGCCACCAAGTATATCCTTTTTCCATCATTTTCTTCTCCCATTGACTCCATTTATTCCCTAATCTCATTGTTCCCTATCCCCTCAAATTATTAAACCCCTATACCCAATTCCTTTCTACCCATTGTCAAATGTAAAAAACTCAAACCCTACCTCATATAAATTTCCCAAACCCTCCTACATGTCCCGAACCATAATTTCTCCCCATAAGTCCCTCATCCCTTCATATTATTTGCCTTCCTAACACTCCCTTGTTACATTTTCCCTTGGTGGCAGATTTCAACATATCTTAACAGCAGTCCAACACAGTTTTGTAACCAGCAGTCATTTCTCCAAAGCAGTGTTCATAACACCAATCATGTCATCTGATCATTCATCTGACTATGAGGTGGAAACTCAAAGTGATTCACCCACGGAAGAACATGCACCCCGAAGGCCTCATAAAAGTGGCAGACATGTTAGAGAAGAACCAATCACCCTCACAGAATTGCAGGCCTGCCCTCTTGCCGTCTCTTGTTTTCAGTTTCAGTCATGCTATGAGTTTTGTGAAAAGGTTGCCAATGTTCAATTTCACCATGAGTTGGCTCACTTGTTTGTTCTACATTTGCATGGTGCTCAAGTTACTTTGGCTGGTGTCACTTTCACACTTGCACCAGACTCTATCTCATTAGCTACTGGCATGCCCAATGTTGGAGAACCATGGAACAAGAGGCAAAAAGTTGACCGACAACATTATGAGCCATATATTAAACCTGGTTTCTTGAGGCAGCTTAAGAGGGTGTTTCCCTTCCGATATCTTAAAGATGAATATGCCCCTCTAATGAAGTTAATTATGAAGTATTTTAGTTGTGAAGGCCGTTTCTCTCAGTTATGTGCTTATCACATTAGGTTGCTCATGCATTTCACTCGGGTACGCATGACAAACATCCCATATTTCATATGCCGAAACATAGAGAGGATGACCGCCCTTGTTCAACACAAGACCCCTGAGCAGCAGTTCAACAACATTTGTCATTTTTCTCTCATCAAGATTTTGGTGGTGCATCAGCTTGATTTACAGGGTATCACCTGGGATGATTTCATCTCTCGTGATTTTTTCAGAGCTCCACCGTGACCTTCAGAGGTTAGATTTGAGGCAGGTGGTCCTTCTCATCAGTATGAGCATCATGAGACTCTTAGTGTGCCGGTATTCATCACATCTCAGAAGGGCACTATACCTTTGTTTAAAGCAGCCAAGTGAGTGTTATCTCCACTTGGTGTGGAAGGGGCCTCGCTTCCGACATCGAAACCACAGGTACAAGACAGAGGCAAAGGGCCAATGCATGATGAGGGCCCTTCAGGAGAATGAGAGACTGACTTCATTCTCATTCATGATGATGATACATATACGGGCCCAGAAAGTGTCAAACTTGAAGAAATCATGCAAGAAAAGCAGGCACGGGTTCAGGATTTGTATCGCAAGTTAGAGAGGGCCCAGTGGATTATTAGATACCTTGAGCAATGAAACAAGCAACTTTAGGATTGACAAGTTGAGATAGAGTTGCAACTGATCAAGGAGAACTGGCAACACATCATGGCAGCACAAGGTATACCTATGGAGCAAAGAGATGAGGACCGGGAGTATGTTTTAGAGAAAGTGAAAATTCACTTGGAGAAGCTATTGGTGAAGGCTAATAGGAAAAAACCAATGCTATGGTGCATGATTTACCATTACATGGCCCGAAACTTGTGCTCCAAAGCAAGAATCAGGAGCCTAAAGGCGAAATTGAGGAAGGTGACAAAGAGACAAAAGAAGCAAAAAGAGAAAGATCGGCTCCGAATCTTGGCCGAAGCCTCTTTGGCCTAGCATAACATGTGATGGAGAAGGTACAACCCAAATTTCAAGAAATTTGGAGCACATTTTTGCATTTTGAAATTTTTTGCACAAAAAACAGGGTTTTTCTCCCTATGCGTCGCGCCACATGGCACGCGCTTTTTCTAGGGAGCTACAAATGACAAAAATTTTATATTTTTGGATTTTACATGGAAAATCATGACCAATGGTGCATGGCCAAGAAATTTGGGCAAGTTCTGAGGCTTCAAGAGGTCAAAAACACTCAAAAAATTACCTCTCTGCCCCTATTTTGACACACAAGAAGTAGTCTTGGGAGATTGCAATTTTGGAGGGCCAAATGACATCCAAATTGAAGAATTCCACTTGGGTTGGAAGGTAGACAGATAGGGATTTCCAATGATATATCTTGGGCTCAATTTGGACTTCAGGAAGTGCCTCCAACTCAGCCTCAAAGTGGCGCGGTGCATAGAGGATTTTAGCTCAATTTTTCACCTTCCAACTTAGAAATTCGACCAGTTTGCCTAGTTTTGCTTTTTGATGAAATTATTGATCTCTCTTGATTTAATTGAGTAAAAATGATGTAGTTTTGGCACTTATTTAATTTTTCTATATGATTCATTCACTAAAAAGTGAAAATTAAATGAATGAATCAGTTTCCTAACATATAGAGGCAAGTTGTTTTGACTTCCTAGATTTTATTTCCTTGTTTAGAATTGGTTGAAACAACTCCTAGAATGATGAGCTCGACCCCTAGAGGCATGGGAATGGGTTGAGCTAGTCTATATCATGTAATCTCTTAGTCATTTTCAGGGTTGGACACTTGGGATTGCCTTGGCATACTATTGTACATATTTTCTCTGCATTTTTGGCTAAGGAAAGACCAGGGTTTTGCAACATTGTTTGGGATCCATGTGGCTTTATGATTTGCTGGTGTGCTTCTCTCAATTATTGTAAGTTTTTATGTGTATCATTTTCCTTACTCTCATCTTCTGCAATTGAACAAATGAAGTGATTAAGGTATAATCCACTGATTGTCATGCTCTACCTTTAAATTTGTTTGATTTTCCATGTTTTCATATGTTTAAGGAGAATCTTTGAAATTTTCTTGCTCTCCTTAGCCCCTCACCAGTCTGATCTACCCATTCATTCCCTTTAAAAGCATCAAGATGATCACCTTCCTTGCCCCAGTCGGACCTCTACAAAAACTGTGCCTCATCCCCAAGCCCAGATTTGCCTCTCCCTATTCCAACACAAAAACTCCTAAAAACTCAAATCAAACACTTTTACTTCATATCTAGCCTAACATTAGCTTGTATTTCAGTCATCTCAAGCCCATCGATTATTTTTTCCGAGTTGGACCTAGAGAGAGCCCTCTCCTGTCCTCATAGGGCTAGCTACGACGCTGAGCTTGGTATGATGTTATCATGAATCCCGCCTTCCTTCAGCCTAAGGTAGATTTGAGCACTAACACACACTAGAGAGCATTTTCATCAGTTGTAGGAGTTCAAGTTGTAGAAGATGTAGTCTAGGCATTCATCCAGAGTATCTCGCGTTGAAGCATAAGAATAAAAAACAAACAAATTCATTGGTCATCAAGCTCATTAGCTAGCATCCACATGTCAAATTGTTATTGAAGGGAGGAGGATGAAAATAAGCATATATGATTGGATAGATATTATAAGCCCAACCCCATAGAGGAATTCATATCAGTGTAAAAATAATAAAATATTCAAACAATATGGGGAATTTTGCATATAATAGGCTTTTCTATTCAATTTTTTTTGTGTTTTTTTTAATAGCATCGATAAGATTATTTAAGGAGTTTGTAGGAATGTTGTATTTTTTGGAAATATCTCTTAAACTTTTCATTGTTTGCATCTTTTTCAACACTAGGTTAGAGGAAATAGAGATTTTGGTTACTCACAGAAATCTCAGACCTAAAGTATAAGATCAAATGCAATAATATTTTGCAAAATATGTACAATATATGTAGGATTATACTCTAATATGAAATTTCATTGGATTATGACCCTATGAAGGGTCCCTAATAGGTTATATCTAGAATAAATGGAACATAATTTAAGGAAAAATGGATCTGGACCTAGAAAAAATGAGCTCTTCACATTTATTTTTCCATCTTGGAGGATAGAATGAGGGCTTTTGATTGAAGGTTGTTGGAGGAATAGTTACATGAAGGATTTTTAGGATTTCACGTAAAGTAACACCATGTAGATGGATACCACATGGGAATGTCAACTAAGGATCAATGAGCGGATTTTGGGAAAGAAGGAAAGACTATATGCTTGTTTGTGGGTTTTCACCCACGGTAATAGAAATTGCCCATAGTAAAATTAGGTTGTTTGTTGGCTTCATGTCCTAATATAAACTTATAAATAGTTAAATTCAAAATGGAATAGAATCTAGATATAGATGGATAGTTGAATATAGGGAGATGTTACATTCTCCATAAATATTTCTTGTTCTAACTTGATGGATTAGGAAATTGGGCCACAACAGTTGCAATGTAATGAAGGATTTTTATAAGTAATATAAATGTATGTTTGGGTTCATTGTCTATTGTTATGCATTATGGCGTGAATGATCTAATCTATTTGTTATATTTTATTAATGATTGGTTTACTATGCCAATTAGCGGTATACTAAAAAAAATATTTTATGTTGAAAATCATAGTGATACTAGATAATCTCCATTTTTCCCTCATTACTACAGAAGTATCCAAGTTCATATAGTCTCTCATAAGATGCCTCGACTAAGACTTCACCTTCTTGTGGGTGATGACGAAAGGGTTTATTTTTGAGGGGTTTTGTTGGTTGTTTTACTCTAAATATATGTCTTCCCTCTACGCGCCAACAAATAGTTATGTTGTCAGGACCAAAATCTACAATTGAAGGGAATTCTGAGGATGAATAAGGAAGACATACAATAGTGGATATCAATAAAGGAAAGTGAATTTGTGATAGAACAAACTAGAAACTAGTGAATTGATCCTAAAAGGTTATTGAAAAGGTATGTTTTTACATATTTTATCAAGATTTTCTTTGCTAATTTTCATGTGATTCTAGCTAAGTGGTGGGCCAAGACTTCCGAAGAATGTTGGAAACTAACATATTGTGGTACCATATAATTGGAAACCTAAATCTATTAGAAGAGTGAATTTTGTGAACGACAAAGTATCACAAGAAGTAGATTTCTGGCTAAATAGTATATTGGAGGCTTATATTATTGATTTTGCATAAAATCTACTCAGTTGTGTAGTGAAGCCGACAAGATTTTTTTTCAAAGACTTTCAAGGGAAATTCCTGAAATCACTATTTACTTGGATAAAGATGTTTTTGTGTGACAAATAAATAATTTCATTGGAATCTAAAACCATGAGTAGATGAATATCTTCGTGTGCGATGGGGAGACTAGGGGAGAACCCATGGATGGCCTAAAGGAATGAAGGTAGGGGATACAATACAATATGGAAAGGAATGATTGAATTGAGGATGTTGATACATCAGAGGGATAGAAGTGCAAAAGAAGTAAGAAGGTTTAAAGCATGCACATCAAAGAAGGAGGCTCAAACATGATGGAAGAAGCTGAAGTGTTGCATAGTGGTGTGAGATTTTAGCACAATAGTGAAGTGAGAGAGACATCTACATTGAAATTGTGATATACAAAAGGAACACATGAAAGGTTTGATAAAGAATAAGAAGGAAGAACAATAGTGGAGGATATCAACATTAATCACGTGTTTGATGGAGTGTAGTACCTAGAGAATAACAAGAGACTGTGCAAAGGAGAGTACAAGGAAGGAGACCCTTAGCTCAACTTAAACCAAGAATAACCAATGTATCCCAGTGACCTTACTCAGGCCATACCCTGTGTTAAACCCATGACCCCACACACATTGTCAAGCCAAGAACTAAGAATCATCAATAAGTTATTACAGTTCGTTTCAACTAGTAAAAATTGTCATAATAGTGGAAGTAGTCAGATAGGACCTAAGGTACCATTGAATCATCCAAAGGTATCATAGAATATAAATGTGTAAAGAGTCATGACATACATTGTTCCTTCCATGCAAATGTTAGTATTTCACGACGTTGGATCAAAGGATCCTGAACAACATATTTTTTTTGTGAGGTAGTTTAGACTGCCAAGTAGGTACAAGATGAACATAAAATGGTGGCACAATTAGAAACCACTTTTAGGGACCATGTGTTAACCTACTATATGAAATTAAAAATATTTTGCGATGAGGGCAAGGTAGAGGATCGAAAGAAATTAAACAAACATTATTAAAGGAGTTCCAAAAGCAGAAGTTGCAGTGCCAGTGTATCACATAGGTTAAGGAGATTAAACAACATGTTGGTGAGTCAATATGGGATTACGACCATAGTTTCAAGGTGTTACTAGACTGTTTATCATTTTCAATTCCAAATGTGTTGCATCAAGAATGGTTTATTACAAGTTTATTGCCACATATTTATATTGTGTTAACTTAGTAGAATTTTTCCACACAATATAAAGGGCTAGAGACTTCCATGAAGTTAGAAGCATTCCTTGTAGGTAGCGAAAGTAGCACAAGGATAACATAATTCTAGTCGTTGTTGGTAGCATTGAAAATACAATTGCAAGACTTAGTAAAAGGTAAGGAGAAGTGTGAATAATTTTGTTGAACCATATGTGGGAAGGAGGGACACCATAAGAATAAATGTCCAACTGGCACAACACGCATGTCCATGGGAGCCATGAATCCATTAGTGAAAGGTATAAGACTAAGGTATGAAGTTGGTAGAGTTTGGGAACATATACCAACATCTTGTGTGATGTTTCATAAATATAAAAACTTGGTGAAGACATCATTTTGTGACTTTTTCAAGTCGCTAGAACACGAAATTCATATGTGTAGCACATTGGATTTATTAAGGGATTGCACTAGTGATACATATAGGGTACATGAGATGAAGGGTTATGAACTTGACATGTTGATCTATAACATGCCTAGAGGATTTAACCCACGAGGAGGTTAAGGGATGCAAGACAAAGGTCAAGAATTTTAGGGTAGAGGCATACGAGGATTTGGGAGAGATAGGGGAATGCTAATTTTTTATAGCTGTGGGTAGTGAGGTCATTTCATTTGATATTTACCTAGCCCCTACATGAGATGTACTTACTATAAAGAAGTAGATTATGTAACTGAAGGTTGTCCTTAGCTTATTATGAATAGGGACAAAATGTGCAAATGATAATTGTTAAAGAATGTGTAGATCAACCACAAATGGAAGTAACTGCGCATGGAGTAATCAGGACCTGAGATCATGAAAATGGATAAGGAAGATAACCATACCAATTGGTGAGAAAGGAAACAAGGGAACCTCCTAGGTTTGAGCCAAAAAGAGAAAAAACGATATATAAGGAGGCCATAAGAGAGTTGGTTGCAATAGAATGGGGTCTGACAAGTTCGATAGTGCAATAAGCACAAACTATATACGATTTTACGATGATATATGTCAAGATTATTCTAAGAGAAGTGGGATAAGAGGCACGTCTCATTCATAATTTCTTGAAGAGATGTCTAGAAATTATGAAGGATTGATTGGCTCTAGATAAGTTGCATGATATTATCAACCAATGTGCACAGGAGAAAGAATTTCCTTCTAGGTGTGCAATGAAGAAAATTATGCGTAAGAAGAAAACAAGCATGGAGTTTATATACTTAATGCATAGATCAAAGCATACAAAATGACCATATTATCATAGGCCTTGGTTTAGATGTTAACATTCTTATGAAGTAGTCATGAGAGTTGATGGGAAGACCAAAGCTAATTTTTTCGCCTATCTAGTTAAAAATGGTCAATCAATCAAGAATATTTCCTATTGGTAGATGCGTGGGAGTAGACGTTAATATTGATGGAGTAAAAAGAAGTACTCATATTGAGGTGATTGAAATCATAGATGATACTAATACTTATCTAGCATTACTTGGGATTGATTTGGACTTTGGAAATCAAGTTATAATTAGCCTTATGAGAAGGTATATCATCTTCAAATTTGGAGACTTGAGGTTAACAAAGCCATTAGATATAATGGAGGGAGAGTGATATGTGGAACCAGTAAGGGATGGGTTAAATGTAGAATACCTCGATAATATTTAAAATCTGATAATGCATAGGAATGATTATGTTAATCCAGCCATTAATGGAGATTTAATATGGAAAATTTGTATCTCTTACGCATCATATTCAAATGTAGCACTTGAGAACTAAAAACATAGGTTGCATGAAGTATCCACCAGAAGATGTTCCCACATTTAAACCCATGTAGTGGGTTGGATCATAATAGAGGTGTATGATACCCAAAAGTATGATGGGATGATATATGTGTGTTCCTTTGTGAAACATTTTGAGTCACATATACCAGAGAAGTTCATATTGATAGCTTTGGATGTAGCATTGAAAGCAACTCCTGCGTGATGGTGGGCCAGACACAAGCAAATGATAGAAAACTGGCATAAATGTAGAAATTTGTTGCACATACTATTTAGATTGGACCCAGTAAATGAAGGAACTAAATATGATGGCATGGGGTGTTTGAACACTCATCTGAAAAGGTGTGTCATGGTATGGACCAAGAAAATATTATCATAAGAAGAATAGGTGCACAAATTTGTATATACACTAGAAACCATCCCTGAAAGTTGGTATACTGAATTAGAGATACATAGAGTAACAATGGATTGGGAAGAGATGATATAGAACTTCAAGATGAATTTGAGCTTCAAATCAGATGATCCATTTGTAGATGAAACATTACAGGTTGTTAAAGGAAATATTTTTATAGTAGATGATCTAGTTTCTTAGATATCAATACCATTGTATCTTATGCATCAACAATCTCAACCTATTCAACAACTTGTTGAATGTTACATCATAATAGATGAATATGAAGAAGTGGATGACATGAGAAATTTTTGGATACTAGAAACATAAGGAAATCACACAATAGTGGGCCTATAACTTGAATCTATAGATTATTCCAAGCCCATGAAGACGTGCAAGGTAAACATTAGAACAAAAGCGAATCTTAAGTTTTTCATTATTTTAGACTATTGGAATGAGAAGACAATAGAAAACATTGTTGATATGTTGTGTGAGGATCAAGATTTGTTCCCAACCACTTTCTCGAAGATGAAAGGAATAATGCAAGATATCAAATAAATGAATATCCCATTGACACCATATGAAAAGCCATTAAAAAAAGAGATCTTACAAGTTGAACCCAATCTACAAGAAGAAAGTGCACAAAGAATTAGCCAGAATGCTAGAATTAGGGATTATTGAACTAATAGAAGAATCGGAGTGGGTAAGTCCAATGATGGTGCAGATAAGATGATAGGATAAATGAGGATTTGTGTAGACTTGAATAAACTCAAATTATGATACATATGTACACAAAATGTTCCCCACCTTGTTCATAAATGAAGTACTAAAAAATGTAGGAGGACAAGATACCTACTCATTTATGAATGGATTATCAACATACCATAGGATCAATATCACACCAGGAGATAGGCATAAGACCACATTTGTGGCAGAATGGGATCTTTCCAGTATACAATGATGTCTTTCAATTTAAATAAGACACCTACAATATTTTATGGGGTGGTAATAACAACTTTCATAGAGTTTATCCATAAGTTCTTGGAGGTATATATCGATGATTGGACAATGTTTATCCTACTAAAGAACACATCAAAGTATTTTTCCTCTTACTTGATTGATGTTGACAGTTGAAAATCTCATTAAATTTGAGGAAGTGCATTTTTTGTTCACCCTTTGGTATTTTGTTGAGCCATGTGGCATGTAAACAAGGTCTACTAGTTGACCCTGTGAAGATTGTTATCATAGTAGGTTTACCCCCACCCACATTGGTGTAATTGTTGCACATGAATCTAGGAGATACATACTAATATATAAATTTCATACAAGGGTATGTGAAGGTTATAACCCCCTTGGGGAAAATGTTGAAGAAATAAGTAAAGCTTAAACGAATGAAAAATGTTAGCAAGTTCTAGACATGTTGAAGGAAAAATAGGTTGTTGGATTGATTTTTGTCTTTCCATAATGGTGAAAGGATTTCCATGTTAATTTGGATGCCTCATGCATAGCTTTGGGTGCAATAATAGCTCAACCAGGAGGGGGATATAGATCACCCCATTGCATTTCCTAGCCAAAAACTATCAACAACATAATAAAATTATACCACGATAGAACAAGAAGGGTTGCCAATGGTATTGATTCATTACAAAAATTAAGACATTACCTGTTAGGATCACACTTCAAAATATATACAAACCATTCTACATTGAGGTTTTTAGTCAATAAGCTAGTGTTTGTGTGTGTGTTGTGGGTGGGGGGGGGCGGGGGGCGGGTTGGGGGTGGGTTGGGGTTATGAGAATGGTTGTTGCTATTCAATATTATGGTTTTGAGGTCATTGTGAAACTAGGAAGACTAAATATAGGACTAAATCATTTGTCACAGATTTTGATTGGAGAAGATACTACAAATCTTGATGAAAATTTATTGGATGCACAATTATTCAAGGTAGAAATGGTCAATGATTACTTTGTAGACATTTCTTTAATTTCCTACAATAATGGAGGAGAAAAAACTAGTGGTGAAAGTTTTATATTGCTGACTAGTAGTAGGATTCTTGTACAAGTTAGGTGCAGATAGCATACTTCGATGATGCATGTTGGAACACAAGTTAGGCACAGATGGCATACTTCAAAGATGCATGTTGGTACATAAAAGGACATATAAATTTTAGAAGAAAACAAAGGAGTTGTAGGAGGTCACTGTGAGGGGAAAGATGCCACATACAATATCTTGCATGCATGATTGTGGTGACCCACTCTCCATGAATATGTTAAGGATTTATGTTGAAATTGTGATGTATGTCAAAGAATTGAAAATACCTTTAGGAGGGATGAGATGTTATTATGCCCATAAGTAACATTGTAGGAATTTGACAAATGGGCGATAGACTTCCTTGGACCAATCAACCCACCAACAAAGAGATTAAGAGACAAGTACATGACTGTGATAAATTACTTCAATAGATAGGCAGAAGTAGAACCGTTTCATGATTGCAATGTAGAGACAGTTGCATGGTTTATCTTTGAAACAATAGTTATGGGATTTGGATGCCCAAAAATATTGATGAATGAACAAGGTATTCATTTTCTAAATAAAGAAATTGTTCCCATGACAATAGAATTTCATATTTATTACTAGAGGAGTGCCCCCTATCATCAACAAGAAACTAGAAATATTGAAGTTTTTAACAAAATCCTATAAAACACTAACAAAAGTATGAAATAAAAATATAGATGATTGGGATTTACAAATTTCAACAATTCTATGAAAATACAAGACTACATGTAAGAAACTGATAGGATATATGACCTTCAAGTTGGTTTATGGACGTAGAGTAGTAATTCCTATGAAATTCATAATGCCAAGCTTGCACATTTCTACCTTAGCTAATTTAATAGATAGAGCTGTAGTAGAGAAAAGACTATTAGAACTATTACAATTTGAGGAAGATCATGTAGTGGTCATATTTTACCATAATGTTCAAAAAGAACATGTGAAATCCTTGACTAATAGGTTCATAAAGAAAAAGAAGTTTCAAACATGATATTTGGTTCCACTTTTTGACAATAAATTTTCAAAGCATCTGGGGAGATTTTAGATGCATTGGTTGGGTCCTTATACGATCTGGTTTGTGCCAGAGGTAGGAGTTGTTTAGTTAGAGAAACTAAATGGGGAACCTATCGATGGATTTGTAAATGGGAGCTAGTTGAAACTCTATAGGAGCAACTAATCCACTATGCAGTAAAGGGATTTGTGTAATTGGGATTACTAAAAAAAATAAAAAGAAAGAGAGAGAGAGAGGGGAGCGAGAAGTAGAAAGTGGAGAAAGACACTAGCAAATGTCACCCACAATCACATTAGATGGACACCATGTCTGTGATAGGAATTAAAGGCCACTTCACTAATGATCGAATGAGTAAACTATGATGAGAAGGATCTACTTAGAGTAATGAATCTAATAAGAGAGGTTCAAGATAAGATACTTACTGGCTCAAGTATGCACACTAAAATTATATATACCATAAGAATTAAACGCAACAAAAAATCGAATCAGATGAGACAAATTTCTAATTATACCACAATATTGAAAGAAGTTTATAAATTTTAGAAGTATTTCAGTGAATGCATCATGTCTACAAGGAATGGTGAATAACGATCAATGCAAGGAATTTCAAATAATTCTAAATTATAGATTGAGAAAGTGTTGGAAAGATCAAGATGCAACCATCCAGATAGGAGGGTCAAAGAACAAGGCCAAAAATAATATGGAAGGAGCACTGGTTGAATTTATTTTATGCAATCTATGGAAAATCTAGTAAAACACTAGTTCTGGACAATGCAAAAAAGGGGCAGTTTTCAAAGCACTATATATCACTAATGAAGCCAAGTGTAGCATTAGTCCAAAGAGTTCATGGGGACACTTCACATAATCTACAATGGAATATTGTTATTGAAAAGAAACATGAAGATGTTTGAAGTTGCAGCGACAACAATATCCAAAAAGAGTTGGCCTACATGCATTGAGAAGTGGCATACGGATTTTTGTGGAAAAGATAAGTGCAAGAGCCAATACCTATATCCTTCAGGGAATGTAACGAAAGGAATATAAGTATAAGATGATGGATTAGTGCACAAAATTTTGAAGCCAATACGAATGATGGGGAAGAAAAATTATTGCGATGGTGGAAGCATCATGGAATAACAAAAGAATTGAGTGGCTCAACATGAACCACAAGTGAGTGGTGGGGTATTTTTGGAGTAGCAGTTTGAGGAAATATTTTGAGGATTCTAAGTGATAATTTCACTATGTATTAACAGGCAAATTACGGGAAAGAAGGAATTTTAGGCTAGTTTGTGGGTGTTTTCCCATGGTCATAAAAATTTCCCATCGTAAAAGTAGGTTTTTTGTCGGCATTGTGCCCCAATTTAAACTTATAAGTAGCTAAAATTGTGATGTAATTTATAGATGTGGATGTAGATGGATAGATAAAGATAAAGAGATATCACATGCTATGTAAAAATTTAACATTGTAATTGATGGATTAGGCTAGTGGGTGGCAACGTTTGCAATGTAATGAAGGATTTTTAGAAGTAATATAAATGTATCTTTGGATTCATTGTCTATTGTTATGAAATATGGTGTGAATTATTTGATATATCTATTATATTATCTTAATGAATGGTTTACTATGCAGATTAGGGCTACACTTAAAAGTTTCTTTTATGTTGAGAATGATATAAATAACACAATCTCTACATCTCCTTCATAACCGCAATTTTTTTTAGGTCCTTGTAATCACTCATAAGATTCCTTGGGTGATGCAACACCTACTCATGGGTGATGCTAAATGGGTTAGTTTTTGTGGAGTTTTTTTGGCTATTTTCCTTTAAATTGGCATTTACCCTCTGCACACCAGAAAAGGCCTTAGTTTTTTAACAATGTTCTTCATTTGATTTTGGAAAAAGTAATGCAATCGTGAGAAGGGAGACTTCCTTGTTGCCCCATTATGGGTTCAACTCTTTCCTCTTCCAAAAGAATATTAGGAGGAATAAATCCATGAAGGCATTGGAAATGCCATTGGTAGCTTTATCAAGGATTATGAGGAAGCTAAGCGAGGGATATACACATCCTATGTAAGGATATCTATCTATCTATCTATCTATCTATCTATCTATATATATTAGAAAAGAGAAACCCATAAGGTTTCTTCCAACAAAGAGAGAAAACTTTGCATTGGCTATGCATGATTTGCTGGTGAAAGGGGCACTAGATTCAACGACACCAACTCCTAAAGGTGGACTAGCAACTAGATTCAACAATGACACATTATCCAAAGATCCCCTATTGGCGCTCAACCAATTTGCGCCCTCCCTAGTAACCCCTCAGCATTTCTTCACCTTCATCTTCACCAACTTAGGACACCCACTAACCAAAGACTCCATCCCATCATTTGAAACTGGACAACCATTGATGCACAACTTCTTCAAAGTAAGACATTTCATAGCAATACAAGATATCTCCATATCCCCAATCATCTCATTTCCATAGAGAGCCAACCATTCCAGGACCTTCCAATTGGAAGCCAGGGGACTCAAGATCGTTTCGGTCATATTCAATCCAATCAACACCAACTCCTGCAAATATTGACACTTTTTTCCCACAATAATAAGCCCCTCATCGCTTATCGGATTCATTTTCCAACCATCTATGTGAAATTTCCTAAATTTATTTCAAATGCTAGCATTCGTGCACTCTAGATTCTTCACCAAATGAAAGACCTCTAATCCTATGCACCTCAAAACAACAATCAAGCCTTGATTGCTTACCTGCAACCTCTCTTGATGCACATCAACCAATACTCTCACATAATCAGTGATCACCTCAAGGAGTTTATCCCAATCCCCTGAACATTTTAACAACTTGAGGGTATGCAATTCTTTGATCTAGTAATCAAGGGTCCAAAATACATCCCATAAGGTTTCTTCAAGCAAAGAGAGAAAAAATAGCCTCACCTATGGATGATTTGTTGGGGGAAGGGGCACTAGCTTTAGCAACACCAACTCTTGAAGGTGGACCAAAAACTGGATTAAAAAATGACATATTATCCAAGTAACCAACCAAAGATCCTCTATTGGCCCTAAACCTATATGTGCCCTCCCAAGTGATCCGTCTGTATTTCTTCACCTTCATCTTCACCAAATTAGAACACCCACTCACCAAGGACTCGATCCCATCATTTGAAATTGGACAACCATTGACGCACAAATTCTTCAAAGAAAGACATTTCACAGTGATACAAGAGATCTATGTATCCCCAATTCTCTAATTGCCATAGAGAGCCAACCTTTCCAACACCTTTCAATTGGAAGCCAGAGGACTCAAGCTTGTTGCAGTCAGATTCAAGGAAATCAACACCAACTCTTGCAAATATTGACACTTTTTTCCCACAATAATAAGCCCCTCATCACCTATTTGATTTATTTTCCGACCATCTATGTTCAACTTCCTCAATTTTTTCCATTTTTTGGCATTCGTGCAATCCTAAGTCTTCACCAGATGCAAGACCTCTAATCCTGCATACCTCAAAACAACCATCAGGCCCTAATTTCTTACCTGCAACCTCTTTTGATGCACCTCAACCAATCCACTCACATGATTAGTGATCACCTCAAGGAGTTTATCCCAATTCCCTGAGCATTGAAACAACTTTGAGGGTACGCAAATTCTTCGATCTAGAAATCAAGGGTCCAAAATAAATCCAATAAGGTTTCTTCCAACAAAGAGAGAAAACTTTGCCTTAGCTATGGATGATTTTCTAGTGGAAGGGGCACTAGCTACAGAAGGTGGGCCAACAACTAGATTCGACAATGACATACTATCCAAGTTAACAACCAAAGATCCTCTATTTGACCTCAATCTATCTACGCCTTCCCAAGTAACCCCTCTGCATTTCTTCACCTTCACCTTCACCAACTTAGGACACCCACTTACCAAGGAATCGATCCCATCATCTGAAACTCAACAACCATTAATGCACAACTTCTTCAAAGAAATACATTTCACAGCGATACAAGAGACCTACGTATCCCTAATCCTCTCATTTCCATAGAGATCCAACCTCTCCAAGGCCTGCCAATTGGAAGCTAGAGGACTCAATCTTGTTGTAGTCAGATTCAAGCCAATCAACACTAACTCCTACAAATATTAACACGTTTTTCCTTCAGGAAAATACTCGCCAACTTCACACACCTTGATCTGATTGTAATAGCCTTTATTAAAAATCCATGTAAAAAATATAAGACTGCGGTCATGGGACACATATTGCAAGATGAATGGTGGGCAAACAATCCTAGTGGGTGTTCACTTCCGTTATTATGGCCAGGGAAATTAGCAAAGGCAATGGAAAAGGCTTTGGAAATGCATGAGGCATTTTTGGCACATTTATTTATGAAAATAATGGAAATTAGGAGAAAAGGAAAGTGAAAGGTCATAGGTTGCATGTGAGGAGGAAAATTAAGGAAAACAAAGGAAAATAATGGAAAATGTAGAAAATAGAGGCCTCATTAATAAAAAGGATTTTGACGATCAGTTAATGGACTTTTTCTTCAATTCAGTTTTGGAGCTCTCTCATTATTCTCTCTCCCTCTCACTCTTGGACACAGATTTTCTTGGATCACTTTCGCATTGGATAAAGAAAGGAAAAAGAATGAAAGAGGAAGGAAGGAGAAAGAAAGGAAGAGCGGGATTAAGAAGCTACAACAAGATTCTTTTCAGGTATCGAATTTCATGTGTGATTTCCTTGCTAGATTTGGCATGCATGGTATTTCATGTGGTTCTTTACTATTATAGCATGGGTAGTTCAAGGTCTGACAATGTTTTCAACCTAGCCTTTCCATTTCCAAATAGCCATGGCATGATGGGGTTCTCATGTTTTGGTTGAGCTAGATTTCCAAATGGATTCGAAGTTGAGTGAGGTGGATGTTTGAAAGAAAGAACACATGGCCTAGTGATTCCTAGATCAGAGTTTGGATTATGGTAAAGAGACTGGCCTAGCTACCCCTGAACCAAATTGTGGGTTGTGGTAAACCTAGGTATTGTATGCCTCGATGTGCCTAGGAATCCTTTACCGGTGAATGGCAGGATATACAGTAAAGCATAGAGGCAGCTGCTCTCCATCAAGCCTGGTAATCCCGAGATGGGAAGTTGGCATTATGATACATATGTTGTACTTGATGGCAACCCACTCATCTCAGATGATAAATTATAGTGTAGAAAAGTTCACGCACTTTCATGCAGAGAAAAGTTCTTTTCATGCAAAGCAAAGTTCACGCACTTTCATGCAGAAAAAAGTTCCTTTCATGCAGAGAAAGTTCACGCACTTTCATGCAAAGAAAAGTTCACGCACTTTCATGCAGAGAAAAGTTTCTTTCATGTAGAGAAAAGTTCACGCACTTTCATGCAGAGAAAAGCACACGCTCATGGGAAATCTTATGGTTGGTTCATGGTATTAGTCCGACAGTTTTTGATCCTATGGTTTTGGTCTGTGGTATTTAGTCCTTGGTATTTGAACCTATGGTTTTGGGCCATGGTATCTCATCATAAGTGATGATCCCAGGTATTGGATCCATGGTATTGAATTGTTATGGTTTTTGGTTCGTGGTATGTGAAAGGCCTAAGGCTATAAAAGAGGAAGGAGATCATTTGGCAAGGCATCTTCTGAATCATTGAATATCTAATAAAGTGCTAGATCTGGAATACTGTGATTGGGTTATGGTGCAGATCTAGATCTGAATGAAGAAGGAACTTGAGTGCAAGGAGAAGGATAAGTTCTATTGATGAGTCAAAATCTTAAGACTGGAATAGTGGTATCTCTTTATGATTTTGATTTGTGATATGTGGCGCACGCTTGATCTATAAATCTGATAGTCTGGGTTAACTAATATCTGAATGTTTGAAAGAATGAATTTATAGATCTGCACACAAGTTTTTGAATAGTGAAGTAGCGTACATCTCTTGATTTATGTTCTAGCTGCTTCTGTGTTTTGGGTTCAGAAGTGGGGTGTGATTACTATTATTATGATCTGGGTATAGTCGTCAGAGAAGTGTTTATTTTGATTCAGTTTGATTGGTGAAAAGGTGATTGGTTGATGCATAAATTCTTGATGTTCGATTGATGTTATTTGTGGATCCAGTCAGAAAATTTATGAAACGTGGTCCCTAGAAGGAAGAGAAGGTTGTAGTCTTCGGCTGGTAGCAGCCTGTGTACTAGTATCTCAACTAGTACAAGAACGAAGGGCGTTGTAGCTCCCTTCCAGGAGAAGATGGAAAACGAGAGAGGGTTGTAGCTCTCTGCAGGTAGCAGCCTGCATACTGGTAAAGGACTACACTAGTACAGAATCATTGTAAAAAGAAGTTTCTAATTGAAAAGATAGAGACATATTGTAGTAGGTGGTTTTCACCCACATTAGGTTTCCACCTTATATCTTGTGTTCTTGTGTGTGATTGTCTTCTGCTCTATTTTTCTATTCCTGGTTACTGTTTATATGATCTTGATGCATAGATTAATGTTCAACATCCGTAGAATATTTTAAATTATAAGTCTGTATGGTATACGTGGGTTTCCTTATCTGTAGTTGCATATATATGCGGTTTTCTCTAACTGAAGTAGTGTATATGTTCTGGGTTTGAAAAAGGAAATGATTGACCAGACAATACTGATTCACCCCCCCTCTCAGTATTATTTCCAACAATTGGTATCAGAGTGGGTCCTTCAGAAGAAGCTTGATTACTTTCTTGTGTTCTTGTGTGTGATTGTCTTCTGCTCTATTTTTCTGTTCCTGATTAATGTTTATATGATGTTGATGCACAGATTAATGTTGAACATCTGTAGAATATTTTAAATTATAAGTCTGTATGGTATACGTGGGTTTCCTTATTTGTAGTTGCATATACACGCGGTTTTCTCTAACTGAAGTAGCATATATGTTCTGGGTTTGAAAAAGAAAATAATTGACCAGATAATACTGATTCACCCCCCCTCTCAGTATTATTTCCAACAATTGGTATCAGAGCAGGTGCTTCAGAAGAAGCTTGATCGCTTGAAGGAAGATCTACCATCATGAGAAACTATGAGAGAGAAGCATCAATCAGGCCACCAATTTTTGATGGGACCAACTTCATCTATTAGAAGGTAAGAGTTACAGCCTATCTTCAATCTCTTGGTACAGAATTCTGGGATATCATAGATACAGGGTACACTTTTCCATCAGTAACTCCTACAGATCCGGCTGAAAAGAAGCAGTTTGAAACTAATGCAAAGGCTGTGAATACTCTATTAGGATGTCTATCTCAATCAGAATTCATCAAGGTTATGCAGTATAAAACCACGAAAGAAATATGGGACAAGATCGTTCTGAGCTATGAAGGAGATGAAAAGGTAAAAAGAGCAAAACTTCAAACCCTCATAATTCAATATGAAAATATCAGAATGTACAATGATGAAAGTGTGGCTAACTATTTCCTACGCATAGATGAGATTGTTAAGTGTATGAAAAATTTGGCTGAAGAAATAAAAGAGGTTGTTGTGGTTGAAAAGGTTCTGAGATCTTTGTCTTCTAAGTTTGAATCAAAAGTTTCTGCAATAGAAGAAAAGGAGAATCTACAGAAAATTACCATGTCGCAACTACACAGAATTCTAACCTCTTATGAAATGAGGAAAGGGGGACCATCAGACAGAAGAGAAGCCGCATTCAAGGCCTCAGGAAAAGGAGATTCTTATGACTCAGGACATATGTCAGAAGAAGAGGAAGAATCAAATTTTGTTAAGAACCTTCAACGGGGTGCTGGAAGTTTCAGAGGTAAGTTACCTTTCAAATGTTTTGCTTGTGGAAGAGTCGGTCACTATGCTACCAAGTGTCCTCATAAAGGTAAGGAACCAGTTAGATGGAATAAGAAACAGAATGTAAATAAGAAAAGCTATTACACTCATGAAGACAGTGATGGATTTTCAAATAGTGATGAAGATGAACAAGGTAATAAGTATAGACTTTTAATGGCTTTTGAAGATGATGATTTCATGGATGCTATAGATGAAGAAGGTCTTTATGAAGAGATTTCTAAACTCAAAATTTGTTTAGAAGAGAAAAATATGATTATTGATACTCTGCAATTCCAATTGACTGAAAGTGAAAAACATCATGAAAAGTTAGAATGTGAAATAGTGGGACTTAGAAAAGAGATTGAGAAAACTAAAGCTCTTAATCTTAGATTTGTTAAAGGATCTGAAACGTTATATGAGATTATCAAAGTATAGCATTCTCCACTAATCAAGACAGCTCTGGGATATAATGAAGAAGCATCTCAAGCACAGAAGCCATCCACCTCCAAAAGTTATATTGATGCAGCAAGGAGAAGTGAACAAATTAACAATCAACAGCAAAGGCACAATGCTGCTCACCAGGTAAATCAGGGACATTTTTCTTCAAGAATGAATAGAGATCACCAAGTAAATCAGGGGCAAACTACTTCAAGGATAAATAGAAGCTACAAAAGATCACAGGTAAATCATTCTCAATTTGCCTCAAGAATGAATGTCAATGAAAACTACAATCGTTCGGTCCGCAGGGTTAATAATCGCAGGAATTTCTTCAATGGCCAATGTTTCTCTTGTCACAACTTTGGACACAAAGCAGCTCATTATGTTGCCTACAAAACTATCATGACTAGAGAAACTCAAAAACAGAGGAGTATGACTGGGATCATGAAAAGGACCTACAATAGCTTTTCTGCTCTTGAAAATGAAATAGAATGTTCTATTTGTAATAATTTTGTCATGAAGATTCTGAATGCAGGAGCAGGTTTTGGCAGGCAACTCAGAAGGAGCAAGCCTCAAATATCAAAACATGGAGAGTGAAAGAACCACAACCAGAAAGATGTGGTATAGCCTTATATGCAGAAGGGTAGGAAAATCAATGGTACATCGATAGTGGATGTTCAAAACATATGACAGGTGATAAAGAAAAACTTCAGTCATATAGTGCCTTGGAGAAGGAGAAGAAGGTCTCATTTGGAAATGACACCCCTGCACTCATAAAAGGTAAAGGTTCT
>APFE030108900.1:33347-77966 GCA_000404065.3 Pinus taeda | reverse complement strand
GTAGGGCAGGATAGAGGAATAAAAGAAAAAGAGGAAAAGGAAATAAAAGAAGAAAAATAAAATCTCAGGTGAAAACCTCCTTCGGGGCATTTGAGATTGATCCATTGATTGAAAACCTCCATGATGCGGTCAATGGATTGGAAAAAAGAGAAAAAAGAAAAGATCCTAGGTGAAAACCTCCTTTGAGGCGCCTAGGCATACCTACTAGTTGAAAACCTCATTGAGGCAGCTAGTAGGCCTAAGAAAAGAATGGGAAAAAAAATATTTGCTCCATGTATCTCTCTTTGATGAATGCAAGTGCTCTCCAACCTTTGCAAGCAACAAAAACAAGTTAGCAACAAAAGAAAAAGTTGGTCAAAAATCTAGTCAAAGGAAGTCAAACTTGGGATTTCTCCTCCTTTTCCCAGATGCTCCAACAGGACCAAGGCCATGCCAATCCATCACCTACATCCATTTCCAGCATCCACCCATCATTCCCAAGCCTTTCCCATTCATTTTCCTCGTTGTCCTAAAGTGCTATAGGAAGATTTTGTTTTGCTACAAGACTGTCAAAATACACAGGGCATAAATTATTCTTACCATATCTAAAAAACCATGCATCCATTGGTTGAGTTATTTCATGGGGATATTCATAAGGATGATGGTAACATGCTCAAGAAATTTAAGCAAATTCCAGTGCACTCTTTTTGAGAAATTAACCACCATCCCCTACAACCATTTTTTATTTTTTTCAAGATCCGTAGATCCATTAACCAAGATTGTTTATGGGGAGATGTATAAGGATTATGGAAACACGCTCAAAAAGTTTCAGGTCAATCCAATCTATTGTTTGATAGATATGGATCAAACAATTATGCTATAGGAATGTTCCAGAATTGCTACAAGAGTGACCAAAATTGCTATGGGATTGTCATCGACATAGAAAAAGGGTTCAAATATTATCCTTTTTCATCTACGAACAAGAGGAGGGATCCACAATAACCCTATCATCCATCCATAACACCATTTGACACTTTTCCCACCTTCATTCCCATCTCCGTCCATCAAAATCATTATCCTTCGTCCCCTTTTCCACCTCTTTTCATCACCACAGAACTCTCTGACACTCATCAACAACTTCCTTATGAATTATCAATATTTTATCGAGCAACACTTGGATAAAATTTTGATCCTAGAAGGGTTAGTATGACTGCTACAAGGAGAGACATAGTCCTATAACAACCTACCAATACCTTACAAGACCACATTCAAGGCACCAGATCAAGAAATCTATGCATCATGAAGTATCAGAGGACTCAAACATTAGTTTTAGACAACTATAGGGTCCTCTGTAGATTGCTACAAGATCATTATTCATCTCCAACAACAACACTTGATTCACCATTAACAAAACCTGTGTTTACAAGCCTCTATCAGTTAAGTAGATGTCAATTTTTTTTATTTTATTTTTTATTTTTATTTTTTCAAAATAGAGCCAATGCACAAAGCATCAAGCATGGGAAGGTAACACCTCAAGGAGGCAGTAAATCAATCAATTTTCCTGAAGCAGCATGCAAAGGCAATGATCTCTTAGAAGATGCTCAAGAACAATGTCATTCATGTCCAAAAATGCCATGCAAGCACCATAGGATCAACACATCAAATTCAGAACCACCAAAGGTAGCTTCAATAGTCATATCATTTACAGCCTCAATATCAATTGAAAAAACACACACAATGTAAGGCTCAGGTATGCAATCCTTTAAACCTTTCTTATGAACTTATTTTAGCTTGAAAAACATTGCAAGTGTAAGAAGGAAAAGTTTTTTCTTATAGCTAAACTTAGTAGCAGAGAAGCCCCAGCCTTATCTAGTAGTTAGCTTCACTTTCCCCGCAAGACACCCGCACGTGTGAGAGAGGAACAAGACAAAAGTGAAGAGGACTTGAGAAAGTGGGTTGCAATCGTTTAGGCGTGATGGAGGAAAAGGAGTGCGAAGGGGTAAGTGAGGGCCAACTCAATGAAAAAAAGAAAAAAATTGAAAAATTAATTAAAAAAAGAGAACAAAAGGTGGACCCACCACCTCTTGGCATGCAAAGATTAGTCTCTATAGGATTTAGGTTGTGTGCTACAAGAAGAAAAATAATTGCTACAAGAGCAACAAGGACTTCTATAGGAGCAACCAGAAATGCTATAGGAAGGGGCAACCACATCAAAAAGGAGAGAAGAATACCTCCAAGAACTCTAGGAGC
Source organism: Pinus taeda (assembly GCA_000404065.3). Lineage (NCBI taxonomy): Eukaryota > Viridiplantae > Streptophyta > Pinopsida > Pinales > Pinaceae > Pinus > Pinus taeda. Next base: position 75,737 of record APFE030108900.1, on the reverse strand, counting down.
TTAATCCACAAGCTAACCTTGTATCCTACTTAAAAGTCATTGAGGATGGGAGAATTATATCCACCAAATTTTCAATACCACTCTTCTTTGAGTTGGAAAGAGAAAGAGACATAACTCATATATGGATGCAAATTGCAAAATTAAATAAGGTAGAATATGTGGGCCTCATGGTGGAAAAAATGCAAGAAATGGGTAAAGAATTGGCAAACTTGAGGCTAAAGGAATTAGTCATGAAGGAGAAGCTACAGTTAGAAAACAAGAGGCTTAGAGAGAAACTACAGGAAAAGGAGGTACAACTTTCCACCATGGAAAATGTGTCCATAAAGGCCATCCAATCAGGTAACCATCCAAATGATCTGCCATTTTCCCCAAATAACAAAGAGCTAAGGAAGAGAATTGCATGGAGAATAACAAGGGAAGAAGATGGATAGGTTTCCTAGAGTATGAGAAACAATTTCAATAGGGGGGTATGATGGGCCTCCAAATTAGACAAAAATTAAGGCTCATCTAACCTTTCCTAGGCACACAAAGACTATATTAAGTCTCTCCTTGTACACTTAATAATGTTTTTTTTTAGCTTTAATACGTTCTAAGGAAGGTTTAAAGATAATTGCATATTATGTGCCTAATGTTACTTATTTTTGCAGAATATTGAGAGAATATAGAGTAAATTTTAAATGAGATAATATAGGGACTTACTCCCTACTACAAGATGGACTAAGATTGGATAATAAATGAACTGAATATCATGAAATATTAACAAATTCTAGAGCTCCATTGGTTGAGAAAATCTTATAATGTGTTCCCTGTCATCTAATGAAGATTCCCAGTGTTGGGAACTAGATCCACTTTTTGAAGGATTTTGGAGGGGAAAACTGCCTCCTTTCAAGGAGAATGCTTCCTCATCTATTTTTATAATTACCAATTCAAATTTTCCTCTAGAGACATGTACTTCTTAGTCTTCTTATGGAGAAAACTTGTTATTTAGCAACTCCACTTTCATTTCTAACAGGGATGTACTTGGATCGATTCAAATAATGAAGTTTAGTGCCATTTTTAGCTTCTAAAACTTGGTTTCCTTTATAGGACTTTGAGCTTCCTTGGGCTTGGCCATCCATGGAGCCTCAAAGCCCTCTTGTACAATTTATTTTTCCTTTGAATGTCTTTTTCACTTGCATCTCTTATTTCTGCATTTACTATTCATGTTTCTTTTGTTGTAGGTCATATTGGTTAAATGATTGAAGTGATTTTTTTATAAGTTATTTGCAGAGTCACGAGCATGATGCATCCTTAGAAAAACTTTGAAAATTCATATTCATCATTGAGCTATTTGGATTGGTTTACTAGTTCACAAATCTAGAATATTTGGAAGTCTCTTTTAGCAAAATAGTAGTAAATATCTACTATTTTTTAGAACGTTTTAGTGAGCTTAATTTACGTTGATTCCAATTGTATTAGATCATAAAAAAATTCAAGTTAATAACAAAATTTACCCCATAGAATTTTTACTTTATTAGGTTGGACATTTGGTAAGTTAACTAGCTCACTAGTTCTTGAATTTCCAGTTTTTAGAGTAGTAATATTCTGCTTTTTTTTAGCAAGTGTTAACAAGGGTATTTTGTAGTGATTCCACTTGGAATGGAGTCCTAGGAAATATTACTTAATAAAAAAAATCTCATCTCATTTTCATTTGATTTACTTTGGCATTGGGCAAGTTATCTCACTCTTGTAGCAATCTTGCCACTCTTGTAGCAATCTTGTAGCACTCTTGTAGCACGTGTAAACTTGACCAGATCTGCTCCAAAATCTTGGTTTTTGTCTCTTAGGCTTGAATAATGACCCCTGGGATATAAATCCATGATTTATGAAGACCAAATACCACTTAGGAATTGTCTTTTCACCCCTGCAACACATCTCAACAATTTGGGTTAATTAACAGATTTATGAATTAGATAACACTATAATGGTTTCCTTGATTGCCACATGAAGTATCTAATGAACTCTATCAATGGATCTAACATCTATGGAATGAAATGATTGATTACATTCTCTTTCCTTCATGCATGTTAAATTAGTTTACTTTCTTTATTCTTAATCTAGGGTTTCTATTTCAAGCATTATTATTTCCATTCCGTAGACTAGGTTTCATTTTCAATGCAACTTTTACATTTTGAAATTAGGCTAATGTTTGATTTTATGACATTCAATTCATTGCATCATATCAACAAAGGAAGGACACATTGCATGTTGCACATATAGTGTCGACACCTCTTAAGTTTGTACCCTCGGGTTGATAATTTAAGTTGGTAGCCTTGGGATTTGCAACATTCTTGTTATAATACTAAGGCTCATTGGCTGACATAGCCGACATATGATATATTGGAACGACATAAAGCACAAAATTAGTGAGTATTAGTCTCCCTATAAAATTCAAATCTTGAAACACCCAATTATTGATTCTATTAATTGGTAATCTTCTTGAGAAGCTCTTGCCAAGAGGAAATTCTCTTTAGATTTAGAACCAAGGGCACCCCCAAGTACTTAGAAGGGAGACAAGTTATTTGAAACTCCACCACTTGAGCCAAAAGGCATTGAAAGGAATTTTGTAATTGAAAAAGAATATAATATATAATATATATATTAATATATATATAAATTATATATTATTAATGATCGTACGTGAGGCTTCCATAAAAATTGAAAGAAAAAAAATGAACTGCTCTTGCATCTCTAAGATTAGGTTGGTCAAATAAGCAAACATTGTCCATGAATTGTTAGTGGTTCACAGGGAGGAAATATCCAAAGAGACCCAACCCTCTGGAACAAGTATCCTTAAACAATCATCCCAACCTTTCCACAACCAAAATAAACAAGAAAGGGGATAATGATCTCCCTGTATGAGCCCACGAGACAGATTAAAAGTCCCATAGGGAGATCCAATAATCAAAATAGAAAATAAGGGTGTGGATATGAGAGGTCTCACCCAAGAAATCCACCGCCAAGAGAATCTAAATGCATCAAGGACCCACAATAAATAATCCCAACTAATCATATCATAGGACTTAGACAAGTCAAGCTTTATCATCATACCTGATTTCTTTTGACTCTTTAGTGAATGAATAGTCTCATGGGTTGTAATAATTCTATTCAATATCTAAAGACCCTCCACAAATCTTGTTTTTCAAGTGAAATAAAACCTTCAATAAAGGTTTCAGTCGATTAAAAATGATCAAGGAAATTATCTTGTAAATTACATTGCATAATGTAATGGGCTTGAATCTGCTGGGGTGTTCAGATTTTCTTGCCTTAGGCATTAAGGAGATAAAGGTGGCAATAAAACCCCCCTACATTAATTGAATAATTATGGATTCCTTCGGAACCTCATGAATCTTTGCACTCAAAAAATTCCAGCATGCCTTGTAAAAATCAAAGGTGAAATTGTGTGGGCTAGGCACTTTGCTTCTAGGCATGGCCATTATCACATCTTCAACTTGTTGAAGCGAGATGACCCTCCTCAAAGCTTAATTTTTATCTATATTAACAAGCCTCCAAATGCATTTATTGATCTTGTTAATAGTTGGTAACTTATTTAGGGGGGGTTCAGAGAGTACATCCCTGTTGAAAATGATCAATTCCTCTTTTATTTCATTATGTTGAAGTTTCCTCAAACCATCCCTTCTTGTGAGTGAAAAAATTCAATTAAAATGTATACGGTTTATCATGGATTTATGAAAACCTTAAGATTTCTTCTCACCCTCTCTTAACCATTAAACTCTCAATTTTTGTCTCTAGGGCATCTTTTCATGTTGCCTTCTCTGTTCGAACTTGTGTAGTGTGACACCTTCCTCCAAAACTAGGTCTGTAGTTCGACCTTTTAAGATCATTCTATGTTTAATCTCTTGCATCTAACTTTCCAACAATTATTTCTCCTCTTAAATATGACCAAATACTTTCTCTTGCTTTCTCCACAAAATCTGGGGCTTGGAGCTAAAATGTTTCGAAGCAAAAAGGTCTATTTCGAGGGACCTCCTTGAGGTCAATATCCAACCACACATGCCAGTGGTATGAACCAAGACAAGGAATAATGGTCGCTTCTACAAAATTTTCCCTATCCATAACTTCCTCGGAAACTAAGAAATGATCGAGTCTATTGGCCACATGATGTTTCCTCCCCTTCAATTATTCCAAGAAAAATTTCCATGGAGGGTTTGGATGTCCACTAGCTTTAACTCTTGGATAAATTCGATAAATGAGGAGGATTATGAATCAAATCTTAAAACTCCATTTACCATGAATGCCATCTCCCCAGCCACATGGGGTCCATAAACTGTCATCAAGATCATTGTTTCTTTTGAACCAAGATATATAAAACTTCATGCCAAAACCTAGGGGCTGGCCGTCCAGTCCTAAAAATCACTTCCTAGACATTCCACAAAATCATTATACCTCTTGTGCTACCCCAACATCAATAGCCATTATGTCACAACCCTTCCAACATTTTCCCCCTATTTCTCACAATTTGCACATCGAAACCTTGGTTTATGGTAAAAGGACCAAAGTTTGTTTTTCTAAGTTAATCCTCTCCCTTAAATACCTTTTCTTACCCTCGCTATTTATGCCTCGAATATTGCATGTTATTATGTTCATTGAGATGGGTTTTGAGAAGCTGAAAATATCTTCGAGAGGGAAGTTACTTGACCAAATTTAATTAACTGCTCACTTGTGTTCTGGAGGATTTCACACGTTATTTTCCTACCTTTCCATTTGGCGTCTTTCACTAACAAATATTTTCCTTTATCCCTTGTAACTGGTATAGTTCTTGAGTTGCTGCTTCTTGCCATACATAGACCCTTTTTACTTTTCTAGTGAAGAAAATCCTACACATAAAGCTCCTTTTAATCCTTTGGAAATTTTGACAAATCTTACTATTATGTAAAAATTAGTTAGTCTAGGTTTATTATTTAGTTTTAAGTTAAATTAGACGAAAGGGCATGATCATAAGACCATGCCCTTTCCCCAAAGGGTGTCCATGGCGGTATATAAGCCAGGAACCCCATTGTAATCATTCATCATCTGTCAATTCATCTTTTTAATAAAATATCTATACAAATAATTATGTTTATCAAGAAGTTTCCACTTCACTGGTATTAGAGCATTGATCCTGCTGCCTGCAACACTGTTCAACCACCATTATCTTCATTCCTCCACGCTCATCATTCTGCCGACTGTCTTTTCTCTTTCACATTTGGCATACCCTTCCAACGCAGTCGTTTTTACTTGTTCGTGATCCGTTGCCATTCTCTGTCCTTGGCTGCCATCCATATTGTTAATTTTTTTTTTTTTTTTTAATCCGCAGGTTGACTCACATTCAACGGTGCTCCCAATATGTTGCCACTCCAACCCATAATACGCCACTGTCACAATTCTGCTCCCTATTCTGCCATCCGCTATCCGCCGCATCTGCACATTATCCGATCCAAATCTACGTCTTTGTCCATTGGGTAAGATAACGTTCTTCAATTGGTATGCTGAAATCTGCCTGAGTTCTACGGTGATATCCGCTGGAAGCATTGGTCGTGACGTTTTGGGTGGATGTAACTATTCGTAGGATATATATAATATATAATATAATTATATGTATAAGTTATATATAATATATATTCTATAATTTAATTATAAGTTACATAATATATAACTTTAACTTATTTATAAGTTATATTTATATAAAGTTAATTTAATTAATTAAAAAAATTAATTACGTTGGCAGATAAATACATGCCCCCACAAACTTGCTCAATGTCGACAATGACAATAGCAGATTTCCAAAAAAAATTGTTGGACGCGAAGCATAGGATGAGTAACAACCACGATGAGGTTAGTAAAAGATTAGATGAATTCAAGATCAAGCTTGAGGGGCAGGTTGACAATATCAAAAAACAGGCTGACAATATTAAAAATTAGGCTGACAAAATAAAAAATCTTCAGGATAAGACAAATCGAATAGAAATAAAGATGGAAAATCAACATGTCCAAATAGAAGTAGACATCAGAGAGGCCTTAACGATGCTGAAAATTCTGTGTAAAAGGTCGAATTGTACACCTGAACAACTACTAAAAGAAAATGAAGAGAATCAAGAACACATCTCATCAGATTCAACAAAATCAACAGACTCTCATGAAAAAGTTAAATCCCCCAAAAAATCAGCGACACCCCACCAAGAAGTGAGTAACACAACTTTTACAAACAAGCAACTCTAGGATACCTTTACCAATCAACACCCTTTTTTCGCTCAACCATTAGCAACATACCAGCGAAGGGCAAAAGTTGAGATGCCTAAATTCGATGGAAACGAAAAAAACAATGTTGCATGGATAAATAAAGCAGAAGAATACTTTGGGATATATGACATCAATGACGATGACGAAAAGCTTAGGCATGCATCCATGAAAATGGAAGGAGAAGCATATAACTGGTATATGTGGTGGAAAAAGACAACACATGTCATTAGCTGGAGGAAATTTAAAGATGCATTCTTTAAAAGATTCCAAGGTGTAGGAGAAGAAGAGTTATTTTCAAAACTCATCAAGTTATGACAAAAAGGAAGTGTGGACGAATACACTCAAGAATGGGAGACCTTAGTAACACAAGTACCTAGGTTATCAGAATCTCGTCTAATTTAATCATACGTCTCGAGACTCAAAACCCATTTACAAGTAGAACTTGAGATGCATGACATTGCATCAATATAAGTAGCAAGATGAAAAGCAAAAATCGCCGAAAATAAATTCGAACAAATATTTTGGTCAAAATCCGAAAAAGCATATTCAAGATGAAGAACACCTCAGTATGCGGACGCAAAAAATACAATATATGTTCCACCACATCGTCGTGAAGATGAAAAATCTAATGTGGAAACGCAAAGGATAAAAGAGGGTAAATGCAAGCGCTATGGTCAGAAGTGGGACCCCAAACATAGGTGTGCTAAAGGAAAAGAACCAAAGAACCTATATAATTGTGAAGCAACCAATGATTCAAATAGTGAATATTATGACATTGAAGAAATGGAAGATGCCCCAGAATTCTCACTAGAATTAGATGACGAAAGTATTCCGCAAATGTCATTATTAGCTATGACAGGTATATCACAACCTCAGACTTTAAAGTTAAAAGGAAACATAAAGAAGAACAACGTGGTGGTTCTCATTGACTCTGGCAGTACACACAATTTTTTAGATGCAACCGTGGCAAAGAGACTCAATATTTTTTCATTTCCCTTACCAAACATGAAGGTGATGGTAGCTGATGGTAAGAAGATTGAAAAGGTGGGGAAATGCCATAAGGTTAAATTGCAGATTCAAGACTTCAGTTTAGAGTCTCCGTTTTTCACAGTACCATTAGGAGGAGTAGATGTAGTCTTAGGTATCCAGTGGTTACAAACTTTAGATACTTATGCCGCCAACCACAAAGTACAATTTATAAAATTCAAATGGGGAGGTCAGAAGTACAAATTACATGGATTCCAAGCACCAGAAAATCAATCATCATATCAGATGATGAAGATGATTCGAAAGGGAGCACCCGCTTATGTAGTACAATGTCATCAGTTAGAAATGTTATCTGCAAATATGACCAGTGAAGAGTCACAAGAGATACAAGATCTAATTAGGAAACATGAAAAAGTTTTTCTAGACCTACCTATGAAGATGTCGCCTAATAGGGAAATTGAGCATACAATAGAAGTCAAGGCAGGATTAGACTCAGTCAACATTAAGCCATATCGATATCCACATCACCAAAAAACAGAAATCGAGAGATTAATCCAAGACCTCTTAAAGTGTGGAATCATCTCGAAAATTAAAAGTCCTTACACTGCTCCAGTGGTGTTGGTAAGGAAGAAAGATGGGTCATTCAGGCTATGTATTGATTATAGGGGATTAAACAAAATAACAATTAAAAACAAGTTCCCAATCCCCTTTATTGACGAAATGTTGGATGAGCTACATGGAGCAAGGTATTTCTCAAAATTGGACTTAAGATCAAGCTACTATCAAATTAGAATCCGATTAGAGGACATACCAAAAATGACATTCCGAACACATGAAGGTCACTATGAATTTAAAGTAATGCCGTTTGGATTAACCAATGCACTAGAAACGTTTCAAGAAACTATGAACGAATTATTTCGCTCACATCTTAGAAAGTTTGTATTAGTATTTTTTGACAATATTCTAATTTACAGTAAAACTTGGAAGGAGCACTTGCAACATTCGGACAAAGTTCTTACACTACTTAAACAACACCAATTTTATGCAAAAAAATCCAAATGCAGCTTCGGAAAGGAAGAAGTAGAATAGCTTGGACACATTATATCCCATGAAGGCGTAAAGGTGGACCCTAACAAAATCAAAGCTATAAAAGAATGGACCAAACCTGCTAATATATCCAAACTAAGAGGGTTCTTAGATTTGACTGGATATTACCGAAGATTTATTAAAAACTATGCACATATAACTGCACCTCTAACAAATCTTTTAAAGAAGAATTCATTTCTATGGGATGAGGAAGCAGGAAGGTCTTTTGAAAAATTAAAGGAAATTATGTCTAATGCTCCCGTATTAGCAACACCAATTTTCTCTAAACCATTTATCATCGAGTGTGATGCTTTCGGATTCGGTATAGGTGCAGTATTAATGCAACAAGGACATCCAATAGCTTTTGAAAGTAGGAAGCTCAACAAAAGAGAACGCCTCAAATCCACATACCACAAAGAAATGCTCACTATCATGCACGCAATAGCTAAGTGGAGGCAATATCTTTTGGGAAGTAAGTTTTCTATTCGAACGGACCACAACAGTCTCCAACATCTCCTTCAACAAAAAACAATTTCTGAAGAACAAAAAAAATGGATTGAAAAAATTGCTGCTTTTGACTTGGAAATACTACATAAAAGAGGTAAAGACAATGTAGTAGCAAATGCCTTATCCAGGAAAGATGAAGAACCAACACTACTTTCAATTTCAGTTGCTATCCCTGAGTGGCTTAATGAAATTCAAAGTGAGTATGCCAAGGATCCAGAAATAACGAAAATAATCAATAACCTTCCCAACAACTCAAAATTTGAGTGGAAGAATGATATCCTATGGTATAAGGGAAGAATCTATCTAAATACAAATTCCAAGTTTAAGTTTAAGATACTCAAGGAATCACATGACTCACCGTCAGCTGGACATGTAGGATTCTTTAAGACTTACTACAATGCACGTAAATCATTCTTTTGGAAGGGAACTAATCGTGATATTCAGAAGTACGTAGCAAAATGTGACACATGTCAAAGGAATAAAAGTGAAAATATTACAACTCCAGGATTACTTCACCCTTTAAACATTCCAAATTAGAAATGGGAAGAAATCTCGATGGACTTTAGCGAAGGATTACCAGTATATGAAGGCAAGGACAAGATTTTCGTAGTAGTCGACAGACTCACCAAATATGCTTACTTTATGGGAATAAAGAGATCATACTTAGCAAAAGAAATCGCTGAAATATTTTGCAAATATATATATAATATATAAGTTACATGGTTTCCGAAAGTCATTGTGAGTGATAGTGATGCCAATTTCAAAGGTAATTTCTGGAAGGAATTGTTCAGCCATATAGGAACCTACCTAAATATGAGTTCCGCTTATCACCCTCATACAGATGGCCAAATAGAGGTTGTCAATAAATGTTTGGAGGCCTACCTACATTGCTACGCTACAGAAAAACAAAATAAGTGGGCTCAATGGGTACATCTTGCTGAGTGGTGGTATAATTCCACTTATCATACATCAACAAAAATGACGCCATTTCAAGCTCTATATGGGTATGAACCCCTGAAATGGAAGGATCTAGCTGTTGTCCAGGAAAATCTACTTGATGTTAAAGATCAACTAGAAGAAACCCAAAAAATCGTCCAAATATTAAAAGAAAACCTGAATAATGCAAGGAATCATATGAAGCAACAAGCAGACCGTAACAGAACCAAAAGAGAGTTTGAAGTTGGAGAATGGGTATTTGTTCAGCTCCAACCATACAAACAATTATCCTTAAAACAGAAAGGAAAAAACAAATTGGCACCAAAGTTTTATGGACCTTATCAGATCAACAAAAGATTAGCCAAGTTGTGTATGGTTTAAGCCTTCAAAAGACAAGTCGTGTTCACAATGTCTTCCACGTATATTGCCTTAAAAGGGCACTAGGTAACAATCAAACAGCGCAAACAACGCTTCCATCCTTAGATGATGAGGGAAGAGTCATTTTAGAACCATAAGGTATTTTGTCTACTAGAGAAAGACAACTTTGATATCGTACTATCAAGGAATATCTGATCAAGTGGAAGGACTTACCTAAAGAAGAAGCTTCTTGGGAGAATGACGCATTTTGTCAACAACATTCGTCGTTACATATGCTTTGAGGACAAATCATTCTTTCGAGAGGAAGGCAATGTTATGTAAAATTTAGTTACTCTAGGTTTATTATTTAATTTTAAGTTAAATTACATGAAAGGGCACGGTCATAAGATCATGCCCTTTCCCCAAAGGGTGTCCATGGCGGTATATAAGCCAGGAACCCCATTGTGATCATTCATCATCTGTCAATTCATCTTTTTAATAAAATATTTATACAAATAATTCTATTTATCAAGAAGTTTCCACTTCACTTACATCACCCAACAGTTATGATATTATCCAAAGTTCATTCCTCCTCTTCTAGAGTATCCAAATTCTCCTTCATCAATGACATAACTTCACCTATCCCCAAAAGGCCTATGAAATCCTCCATCTTTGGCTCCTCTGCCAACAATTTCCTCTTTTGAGTTGGTTTATCCCCGGAAGTCTCCTTTGTTGTATCCATGATAGTAATATCTTCAAGCAAAGAGAAATCCTCCTCCATGCCTTCGAGAACTACATATACATTTTTTTCACCTACATTCTTTTGTGGCTACTTGAATCTTTTCCCTCTAGGATTGTTATGATGCGGTGTTACCCTGTTGAAACCAGCATTCAATTCTAACAACTTTATCTTATATGTTTTTCCTTCTTTCTCAGTAGGAAAACTTGAAACAAATGACCATGCTCGTGGTGTCGTCAACATATAAATGGTACATTCCTGTAGTCCAAATGTTGGGACCAATTCTCCCCTTGATATTCTAGGAAAATAGACTTTGTTAAAGGCTAAGAAGTGTTCATGTAAACCAAAAGCTTTGCATAAGAGATGTTGCACACTCTTTTTGTGACCTCCAAAACCTTCACAAAATTTCCAATAACATTTCCAATACCCTCCAAAAATTTCGGTATCCCAAAATCCACTAGAAGTGAATATAGTCTGACCCATACTGGTGTTATTTTTTGGTATCATTGGATATGTATTATAGTCTCTATTTTGTCAATGAGGTTAAGGAACACAGTAAATTCAATTCTTAGAAAAGGTTTCATAATAAATGTATTAGAAACACCTCAATTAGATTAATTGACCACAATTAAATATTTCCTAAGTCTAAGTTAGGAAATTTGGTTAATTAAATCATATTAATTGAGGTAAATCGGTTTTGCTCTATAGACTTTTGGAAAAGTGATTGGATGGAGTGAAGGTGACCTTAGCAATTGATTATGATTAGGTCATGGCCATTGATTTCCCAATGAGATATTATAAAGAGAAATTCAATGCGGTTTCAAGATAAAAAAACACTTGAACAATTTGACTTCCCAGTTGTAGTGATTTAGCAAGGGTGCAATTGAAGCGGAGGGAGACACCGACAACAAGGGTTCAATAGAGATTTTGGAGGAGAATTTCAAAGAGGATTTCCACAGATTTTCCAGTTTCTCAGTGACATGAAAGGAGGTTTCTTTGATCTATAGAAGGAGTTTGAAATGGAAGTGTGAGTTAGCCATTTTACCTAGGGCATGTAGTTGGAGCAACGTTTCCACTTCTAGTTTGTAGAATTTCCACTAAAATCCGCAACTGCTAATAAGAACAATAAAAAAAACACTTTCTTTTCTTACAAACATAGAATTTATCTACTCAATTTGTAGAAGAATTAGGAGCATAAATAAAACACAGTCACACAATTCAAGACACATTTTTTCATTATTAGGGAACCCAACTGGGAAAACCCTTCGCTTGAGGGGAATTTTATTGATAGAAAAACTAACCAATAGATCTCTTAGAAAATAATTGTTTCAATATGAAAGACACACTTGTCTTTCCTGCTTGTTCTAAGATTGAAACCCTTGTAATAATGTTGATCTCTTTTTCCCTCTACCAATCTATGCACAAGCTTCTCTTGCACACTCCTCCTCTCACAAGCTCCATGCAAAAACTAGTGCTTCCTATTTCTTGGTATCACCAAATCATGCTCACCAAAACAATGATTAAACTTGTGTCTACATTCCTTGTTTTAAAGGAAATTCAAATGGTTAAAATTAGTGAATTTCTAATTAAGGAATTGAGCTAGAGCTTTTCTAGTTGGCAAAAGTCAATAGAACTAGTTAGCTAGATCCTCCTAAAATTTAGGAGGCTAACTCCACTTAAGCTTTCAGTTCCCAATTTAACTCACACTAGAAAACCAAGAACTTGACTTTCAATTTCAACACATAAGTTAACTACCTCATACACTCCTAATTTTTAGAGAAACTCCTAAATTTTAGGAACTCGACCACGCACAAAAAGGAACTCGACTTTGACTCCTTGAATTAAGGAACAAATCAAGGAATCACTTTTCTCCCTATTTTCAACACTCCCTCTTAGTGAGGAAGGTGTTTCTAGAATAACCTCGTCCACTTGGATCTGTCTCCAACACCACCAACTTCTTCGTTAATGCAGCTGCTCCCTCTAAACTAGAAGGCTTCCCTACTTTCTTATGTGGAACCTGTTCTGAAGACTTGTTCTTTCCCACCATGTTTTGTGAGTCCATAATCTGCCACTATCAATTATCACAACTCCTTTTGTGTCACTAAACTTTGGCTCACTTATTTTCCCACTAGTAGCCTTATAGCTCCATTAAGAAATCTACACATAAGGTCTTTTGGATCTACCCTAAACTAGAGCTCCATCAATCGTCCTCATAAGAGTTCATGGATCCTTTTGTGTGTACTGTACTTGAGGTCTTCAAGTTGCTGCATACTGCATATGAAATTCATTGTTCACAACTACGTTTGCGAACAATGCTCGACCTTTCATATCTGCCCTATCTCTACGAATATCAACTAATACTATCACTATTCTTAGGGCTTTTAGATCCGCCCACATACAATCACTCCTTAACTGATCTAGGGCTCCAAAGAACACTGCCCTATTTTTGCAATTTGTTCCTCAAATTTCCCAGATCTAGGGATATTTAGATCTACCCTCTTTTCTATGATCTCTTATACAAATTGATCTTTGTGTGTTGGTCCTTATTTTGCTTACTATTTTGTCTTCAATCCATAAACTAACATGATTCTTGCACTTGTAGAATTCCTGCACCAACAAATCTTCTATTCAAAATTTCTTTGGGAGAAGATCAAGAATATGGTTTCTATGTAGTTTTCAATAGCTGAGATGCCATGTCGAATTTCCATGAAATTTTGCATCCGCTAATAAGAATAATATGAGAAACACTTTTATTTTTACAAACATATAATTTCTCTACTCAATTTGCAGCGGAATTAGGAACAAAAATAAAACACAGTTGCACAATTCAAGACACAATTTTTTTACTAGGGAACCCAAGTGGGAAAACCCTTTGCTTGATTAGAATTTTATTGATAGAAAAAATGACCAATAGATCTCTTACAAAATAATTGTTTCAATATGAAAGACACACTTGTCTTTCCTTCTTGTTCTAAGCTTGAAACCCTTGCAAAACTGTTGATCTCTGTTGCCCTCTACTGATTTGTGCACAAGCTTCTCTTGCACACTGTTCCTCTCACAAGCTCCACGCATAAACTAGTGCTTCCTATTGCTTGGTCTCACCAACTCGTTCTCACTAAAACAATGATTAAAATTGTGCCTTTGTTCCTCCTTTTAAAGGCAATTCGAATGGTTAAAATTAGTGAATTTATAATTAAGGAATTGAACTGGAGATTTTGTAGTTAACAATAATCAATAAAACTAGTTAACTGGATCCTCCTAAAATTTAGGAGGCTATCTCCACTTAAGCTACCAGTTCCCAATTTAACTCACACTAGAAAATCAAGAACTTGACCTTTAATTTCAACACATAAGTTAACTGCCTCATGGACTCCTATTTTTTAGGGAAACTCCTAAATTTTAGGAACTAGACCATGCACAAAAAGTAACTTGACTTAGACTCTTTGAATTAAGGCACAATGCAAGGAATCATGTTTCTCGCTAATTTTCAACACAGTTGCTGGAAGAATTGTCTGAGGAGGTGAGAGTAGCTTTAGGAGGCAAAGGGAGACATTTTTACTTGTAGGGATTGATTCCCGAAGGTTGTGCAAATTTTCCAGAGCAGGCAATGCGTATTTATCGGTAGTAGTGCAAGTGCTAGGGAGGAGTGTGAGTTTGTTAGAGGAGTCTAGATAGATTTACAAGGTATAATTTTTGTCTCTAGTTATTTTTCCAGTGGAGATTATTATTTTCCATAGCTTTTCCATTATCAGGAAAGAAAATCATTGTACTCTCAAATTTCTGAAGAATAATAATAAAACCCTCATCTGTTGCACTAGTTTTCCCCACGTTGGGGTTTTTCCAGGGACAATTATCCAAAAATATTGGTGTCAAATTTTATGTGTGTGCATTATTTTCCCAGTTCTAGTATGAAATTTTATGAATAATTGTAGTAATGAATTAATTGTTATTTGTCGTAATTTTCTGAAGACAAATAAACTGCATAAGTCAGAATATAAATTTCCAATTGCTACATCATTGGAAATATCACATGGCATTTGAGCAGATCATATCGAAGAAGATATAGAGCGAGGTTGGCGTAGATGAGAGGAGATCAATGCACTAAAAAGCAGATCTACATAGGCCAGTTAGCTAGTGCATGTTTTAGAGACAACAATTTGATTTCCAGTCCAGGGAGGTGATCTAGAGGAAGTGTGAGCTGTCTTAGTGAGCAACAACAAGTAGTGAGGTTTCCGGAAAGGATTTCTGGGGGAAGATCTAATTTCATAGAGCATATCTAGTGTAGAGGGTTTGCAACAAAAGGGTTTTGTAGAGTAAATCAACATAGGGCCTTGAGGAGAAAGCACATGGGGTTTCATAAGACATTTTAGTAATTTCTCTATTTTATTGAGTTCACAAGTTCCTAGAGATGGTTGCAGCAGGATTGATGGATCATGAAAAGTTAGATGGAGCCTCCAAATTTGGCATCTAGAAGTCCAAGATGTTGTTTCTACTGCACGAGCATGGTCTGAAAGAGTTTGCTACAATAGTTATTAATGTACCGACATATCCCATCCAGTTTCATGAGTAGAGGGACAATACCAAGGCTAAGAGGATGATCCTTGATGGAGTCAAGGATCACATGGACTCAGGAGGAGGAGGAGTAGCATGAGAATCCAATGTCCAAGATCGGGAATGGTTCGAGGAAGGAGCAGCAAGGAGGTCTAGATCATATTTAAGGAGGGCTTGATCAATAGATCATATGTAGTTGTTGTGTATGTGCTTCCTCTGGTGGACCATTACCCTTGCTACAGGAGCCAAAATATTAAAGTAGTTGTGAGATCAAGACTCACTATTGCAGTGATAGCAACAATGCAAAGGTAGCGTAGGGGCATCAAAAATTTGAGATTGGAGTAGCGCGGTGGAAGCGCAGATTGGTTCAACTACAACATGTAGCAAGAGAATTAGAGTAGCGCAATGATAACATGATGGAGAGTGATTTCCGAAGGATTTTGTTTACAGAGACTTCCAGTTTCTCAGTGGTAGAGGGAGATCGTTTTATTTGTAGAATCGGAGTGTGAGTTTCTCTAGGGAGGATGTAGTCTCTCTAGAAGTGTGATTTGGTTGAGGAAAATTGAGTTACTAGGGAAAAGGGAAACCTTCGTCAATTAGATCAATTTACAGAGGAGAAGTAATTCCCAATTTGTGGTTCGATTTTCTAGTGGAGGTCTTGGTTATTTCCAACAATGAAATTTTGTTAGAGAGAATGCAATAAAATGTTGGAATGCAGTTGCATATTTGGTTCATGGTCTCAGAGGGAGGTCAGGTTGATTTGGAGGGACCAGGTTGCTTCCAGGAGGCAAGATTATCTAGTAGAAGTGAAGAAATGAAATTTACTGAAGGTTTTCTCATCTATAGTAACCAATTGTCAAATTTCCAAATCACAAATTTTGGACACCAACATCATGGGTCAGTTTAGCTACAACATGTTCCCACAAATATGCATGTTGCAGATATACTCATGAAGGCCTTGGGTAAAGAATTTTTTTTTTTCAAGGATAAACATGGAGTAGTGGAGAACACCTTCCTCACTAAGAGGGAGTGTTAGTTTTTGGTAGCATCAGACAAGTGTTCTAGTCTCCATGGTGTCTATGAGGCTAAGGAACATGTTTACTTCAATACCTAGAAAAGGTTTCGTAAGATATGCATTAGAAACACCTCAATTAGTTTAATTGACCAAATCAATTATTTCCTAAGTCTAACATAGGAAAATTGGTTAATTAAATTAGATTAATTGAGGTAAATCAATTTTGCTCTAAGGTCTTCCAGAAAAGTGATTTGATGGAGTGAATATGATCTTAGCAATTGATCATTATTAGATCATGGTCATTGATTTCCCAATAAGAGATTATAAAGAGAAAATCGATGGGGTTTGGAGATAAAAAGACACTTGAGTAGCTTGACTTACCAATTGCAGTGATTCAACAAGGGCATAGTTGAAGTAGAG
This sequence comes from Pinus taeda, assembly GCA_000404065.3. Classification (NCBI taxonomy): domain Eukaryota; kingdom Viridiplantae; phylum Streptophyta; class Pinopsida; order Pinales; family Pinaceae; genus Pinus; species Pinus taeda. The sequence continues at coordinate 58,860 of APFE030108900.1, read as the reverse complement.
GGAGACACCGACAACAAGGGTTCAACATAGATTTGGGAGGAGATAGAGGATTTCCATAATTTTTTCAGTGTCTCAGTGATAGGAAAGGAGGTCGATTTTATTTGCATGAGGAGGCCGAAATAGTAGAGAAAGTTACCCATTTTCCCAGTGCATGTAGCTGGAGCAGTGTTTCCACTTCCAGTTGCTGGAAGAATTTTTGGAGGAGGTGCAAGTAGCTTTAGGAGGCATAGGGAGGTAGTTTTAATTACAGGGAGTGATTTCCAAAGGATGTGTGAATTTTCTAGAGTAGGCAGTGTGCATTTCTAGGCAACAGTGAGAGTGTCACGGTGGAGTGCAAGTTTGCTAGAGGAGGCCAGATCGATTTGTAGAGGATAATTTTGTCTCCAGTTGTTTTTCCAGTGGAGATTATTATTTGTCGAAGCTTTCCCATTCTCAAGAAAGTGTATCATTGTACTCTCAAATTACTGAAGAATAATAATAAAACCCTCATCTGTTACATTGGTTTTCCCCACATTGGGGTTTTTCCCAGGATGATTATCCAAAAAGATTGGTGTCCAATTTTATGTGTGTGTGTGTTATTTTCTCAATTCCAGTATTTAATTTTGTGAAGAATTGCAGTAGTGAATTTATCATTATTTTCCATAATTTTCTGAAGACAAATAAAATGCATAAGTTATAAGATAAATTTCCTATTACTGCATTCGTGGAAATTTCAGAACTGGTGCTGCCAAAAACTCTTCCTAATTTGGGTTGAAGCATTCCTCCTAATGTTACATATATAACCCAACATTATTAAAAAAAATAGGGACCACCCTTAAAAATACTATTCTTATCCTCCAAACTAGAGAGAATAACCGTAAAGAACCCGTTCAACCCTAACTGCAAATCCACCTCACCTTTGGGCTATCATTTCTACTGTATCCACATTTCTATTTCCTTTTTTATTGTCCATCCTCTCACAAATTTGCAGATGAAAACATAATATTTCATCTGCTTACGATGCTCTTCCAAACTATTCGGAGGGATGATGAATTTTAGATTCTTAGTTGCCTTTGGTAAACATCTTCCTTTGAGACTGACTTACCACTGTGCCTGCAAAATAGGAATTTCTTTAGAGTTCCCACTGCCCTCCTGTTTGTCAAAACTACCGACACTTCTCTTCAAATTTCTTGACACAACATTTTTAAAGGAGGGTTTCACAACCCCCCCCCCCTGGGGAGGTCATTTCTTCTACTCAGCACTAGAAAGAACTTCCACCTGACCTCATGAACAACTATCAGCACCATATTTTAGACAAAACAAGGTAAATTCACAAACCCTAAACCTAGCCCCTGCAACCTGCTCATTTCACATTAGTGTTAGGAGATGATCAATCTTAAATTAATGATGCTATATGATTTATCTTTGTGGGTTTTTTGTTAATTGTTTTTTTGTTTAGTTGAAGTACCTTAAGGAGTAAAGTTACACATCTCAAATTCTTAAAAAAAACAAAAAAACAAAAAAAAACCTATGAACAACGAATGATAATAATTAATTTCCAAATGGATATTTAAAATAAAATAATTTTTATGATTCTTAAAATATATGTTAATAATCTTAATTTAAATCAAATAAATATTTTTTATTAAAAAAATCAATAAAATATATATTTAAATGAATTAAAAATGATAATTATTAATTCCCAAATTAGAAATTTAAAAATAAATAAAATAGTTTTGTGATCCTTAAAATATTTGTGTATATAACTCTCAATTCAAATCAAATAAATTTCAAATACACATACCAAATTGAAGCCATCATATTAATATACATGCAAAGGTAGGTTATATATTGCAATTGGTTTCTAATTCCAATTTTATTTGACTTAATATATTTGTAATTTTTTTAAAAAATTTATAAAGTTTATTTTAAAAGTTTCTATAAAAAATTTGAATATTAAAATGAATATTTTGAAAAATGAAAATATTTTTTTAATTATTTAAAATCTAAATTTTTATTTTCTAATTGGTAGAGGTACAAGATGTGACTAATTTTATCTACTTTTAAATAGAATTGTTAGTGATAATAATTGTTTAAAAAAAATCACACTTTTGCCAAATATCCTAAACATTAATTGTCTTATTGATTAACATGACAAATCAATACTTTGTAACAATTGGGTCTACATCAGTAATTATGGATTCTTAGGTGTTAAATGCCACACAATTATGGTAGAAAGATTGATGGAGGTACCATTAATATTCTTACATCAACGATTGTTGGGAAACCTCAAATTATGTGCGCACGATAGGTTGTTTATAATAAATAGTAGAATATTATAAAGTAGATAGGAAATAAATGAACCACTAAAGGTGGGATGCACAATACTCTGGACATAAATGCATGTTATAAGAAACGTCCTATTTCTCAAGCCTTTAGAAGAAGCGTCCTGTAAATAACCTCAGGGAACAACTTCAAGTTATTAATATCTTCCCTAGATTTTTCTCTAAAGAATATGCAAATTTTATTGGCAGAGAAGTCTCTTTGGAGGAATTAGGTGGTATCTTAAATTCTTGTGTTAAAGATAAAATTATGGGGCCCAATGGTTGGACCGTTGAATTCTTCATACATTTTTTTGATTTGTTAAGTAATAATGTCCTGTAAGTGGTTGAGGAATCAAGAGTTAAGTGCAGGATCAACAGTTCCACTAGTGCTACTCTTCTTGCTCTAATTCTCAAAGCCTCTAAAGCTCTCTCCTTTGATCAATTTCGTCTCATATCCTTGTGTAACCTAACCAATAAAATCATTGCCAAAACAATAGTTAATCGTATCCAAGACAAGTTGGCCTCTGTAATTTCCATGGAACAATTCAATTTTTTGCCTAGAGACAAATTCACGGAGCTATAGGTTTAGCCCATAAAAGTCTCCATTCAATTAATATCGGGAAGATCAAAACCCTCTTATTCAAACTCGATTTGCTAAAATCTTATGAAAAGGTTAACTGTGACTTCCTTAGAATGTTGTTGATTCAAATAGGTCTAGGGATAAAAGTAACCAATCGGATAATGGCATGTGTCTCAACCTCATATTTTGTTGCCTTAATTAATGGATCCCCTTCACAATTCTTTCCCTACTCCAAAGGGCTCTGTCAAGGATTCCCTTTATCTCCTCTTTTGTTCCTTTTGGATATGGAAGGCCTCAACAGATTAATCGCCTAGGAAAAACAGAAGGAAGAATTAAAGCTATAAAAGTCATTGTTGAATTAGTTATATCCCATCTGTTATTTGTAGATGTTGTGCTCATCCTAGGGGACGGTTCTCTGGATGAATGGATTTCTTTTAAAAACATTATTGATACATTCTGTTTGGCGACTGGCATGGAGGTGAGTCTTGATAAATCCAATTTTCTCCATTATGGAATCGAGGACTCAGTCCTATATAATATTAAAGACATATGGCCATGTAGGATAGAGTTTCTAGATGCATGGATCAAATACCTCAGTTTCTTGGTGAAAAACAACAATTATAAGAAAGAGGATTGGCTTTGGATGATAAAAAAAGTGGAGAAAAAGATTGGGTGTTGGTGTTACAGGTGGTTGTCTCTTGGGGGCCATTTGACAACATTCTTGTCTTCTGGATGAGCTTGGTCAGGATACCTTATTTGATTTTGAATAACTTCAGGCAACATACATTCCACTTTATCTGCTCAGGGAAGGCAGAGAAAGAAAAAAAATCATCTCGCAGGTTGGGAAACTCTCTCTAGGCCTAAAAGCTTAGGGGATTGGGGGATAAAAAATCCTTCTTGGCTTGGGAAAGCCGTTTCTGCAAAAAAATTATGGGATCCCTGATAAACAATGGCCTTTGGATATTAGTGATTAAGGAAAAATATCTCAAAAGTCATCCCTTGATTGTCTGGATTCAAAAAATGGTTCCAAAGCACTCTGTCACTTCTATATCTGGTTCCACGGTGTGGAAAGGACTTATGGCCTCTTTTCCTTGGATATTTAGGTGGCTTGTGTGGAAGGTAGGAAATGGTTGCTAGACTTGGTTGGGTAAAGATGCCTTCCTTGGTGGTCTTCCCTATAGTTACTTTTATGAGCCTTTGATTAACTCCCTCAATTCCAAAGGCTTGTTTGTTCCAGGACAAGCTTTCAACTCCTTTCATTTTGATTAGTCTAGAGGGCATTGATCTTCAGCCTCCGAGCTAGCTCTCTACAATGATATAGCTCCATAATGTGACCGCTTTGTCACCAATTTGTCATTTATTGGTGTAACTCTGTCCAATGAAAGGGATAAGCTTGTTTGGGCCTCAGACAAATATTCTAGCAAGATGACAATAAGATCAACTTATATGGAAATTGCCACTTCTTCTTTTCAGGTGGAAGACTCTTGGTGGTATTCTTTAATCTAGAAATGGAACTTACCAACAAATCTCAAAACCTTCTTATGGCTAGTATTGAAGAATACAATTTTAACTTGGGACAACTTGTAGAAAGGGGGGTTTCATGGGCCCAACATTTGCATCCTTTTCAACGGGGAAGGAGAAAGCATAGACCATTAATTTATCAGGTGTAGAGTAGCTAAATCCTTATGGTATGATATAATTCAAGTCATTGGAATAAAAAAATTAGAGCTTCATAACTCGTTTAATGAATGTATCTTGTTCTGACACAACAACAAGAGATCTTTCTTCTTTTTCCCATTTTTTCCTCTGGAAAATATGGGTCCTAAGGAATAATCTGACCTTTGAAAACAAGCAACCCAATATGATCTAGACCTCCTCCTAAGTGTTAGAATTCTGACAAGAGTATCTTGTTAAGGTAAAGGCAGATCACAGGAGAAAAGTGAAATTCCCAGGGTCTAATTTTCAGTACCAAGTTTCCTTCTTTGATGGAGCAACCCAAAATGAGAAATGTGTAGGCAGATACATTATCAAGCTAGATAGACAACATACAATAAAATTGATCTTGGGTTTCAACCAGGGTACTAATACTAAGACCGAGTTGTTGGCAGCTTGGTGCCTCATGCACTTAGTAGCCTTAATAAACCTTCCTGTTATATAAATTGGGGATGTGATGTTGTACAAATCACTAAAGTGATGGGCCGCCTGCTCCTTGAGTTTAGAAAAGTATGAGATTTTAGTACCTCTTTCTATTATCTCTTTGATGTTATTTTTCCAGACCCAATTCTTTGCTCGTTTGTGAATTTTTTTTGTATTCATATCTCTTGCCTTTAACCAAATACTTTGAGACTTTAAACACCAAATTTCCTCTTCCTCTTTTAATGCTTTATGATAAGCTACAAATTATTCCCTTTCTTTCTTAAGTAATACATTTGTCATAGGGCCATCCTCTATTTTGGATTGTACAATTTCCATTATGTTTTCATGTGCCTGTATCACTAATTGTCTCTATCTATTGTTCTCGAGCCCACTTTTTAAATGCACTTTTTAGTCACTTAGTATTTTGTTCCCAAATTGTCACTAGTTTTCCCATGACCCATTCCCTCCAAACTTCCTTTATTAGATCGCTAAAACCTGTCGTTCTTGCCCATATTAGACAATAACATAATGGAAGGGACCCAAAAGAAAGAATCTCAATGATTTCAGGAATAATTGGTTTGTGATATGAACTATTCCAAGGAAGGATTCAAGAATAGACCAATATATTTTGAGACAAGAATGAGTGTGCTATCAAGAATCTATCTGTTATGATCACGAAATACTGAGAGAAGTGGTGGTATGTAAAGACACTGTTGTCACGATCCCACTAGTCAAAAAGACCAATTTACCTGGAGTCTTTCCTCCTTTAAATAGGCTATATTAGAGATGAATACCATTGGTAAAACCATGGGTTCTCATAAATCTGGAGCTTGAAAACCATTGGTAACTTGATCAAGTAAATTTTACTAAAACCACCTTAACAATCTCCACCTTAAACTTGAATAAGGGAGATTAACCTAGTCCCAATGATTCATCAACCATCTCACCTAAGATCTCACATACCCCCTGTTTGGTCAATTTAGTGTGATCTAAATTGCTATTTAAAATGTCAACCCGGGGTTCGTAAACTGACGAAGTGAAGTGTACTATATGTACTAGATAACCATTTCCTTAGGCTTTTGTCGTTTTAAGATTTTTAGTTTGTTTTTGGATTTTTTTTTCCTTAATGTGTGATGGTCAGAATGAAAGTGAAGTATGGAGCGTAGACGGTGATGGTTTCTAAACTTGAAAGTGCTCAAAAGAAAGCTTTACAATAACTAAAATGAAATCAATTCTTAAGAGAAAACTAATGCATCAAATAGTGAACTAATGACAATGGCCCAGTATCCTTGCTGCTGAAATGAAAAGGAAGTAAAGACTAAAAACAACTCAAACTTAAAGAAAAGCAACTAATTCACACTGCTTTAACTTTTCAGATCCTTTACCCTTCGGCTCAATCTACCTTGCGGGAAGTAATCATGAGCAAGTCAAGCAACATGATATCTAAATGGAAAAAAAAAAGTAAATTGCATAGAAGAAACTAATCACACTACTTGAATTCTTCAAATCCTTTACCCTTTAGCTCAATCTACCTTGGGGAAGTAATCATGAACATGTCAAGCAATATGATATCTAAATGACAAGAAAGTAAATTGCATAAAAGAAACTAATCACACTACTTGAACTCTTCTAGTCCTTTACCATTCAGCTCAATCTACCTTATGGAAAGTAACCATGAGTAAGCAATATGATAACTAAATCACACTACGGTTAGTAATATTCTGATTTCTTGCTAATATAGTCACTTGACCATAGAAAGAAACCATAAATTGATGATCAGTATGATATCTAAATAGCAGAAAAAGAAATAAACAATTCACAACTTAAAAAGGGCAATGCTGAATTTAAACTTCCGAAAATGAAAGTTAGCAGGAAGGACAAGATGATCTCATATGCCAAAATTTATCAAAAAGATGAAAAATTGCCCGGGCTGCCTAAGAAAACCTGCAGAAAAGCATTGATCAGTTTACAGCTCTAAGAAAACAAAGGTGAAGAAATGAACAGCAGAAACATAAAACAATATATTATGTACAAACTAATGAGAAAAGCAAAAACATAATAAAGCTAAATAAAAACTTTACAAGGCTTCAGCATGCAGGGGCCCTCTGCCACTTCAGCCAATCAACAAATAATCACATGGCTGAACTCAGAAAAGTCTCCTCATGTATTAAAACAACAACATATAAAACAGTGGGGTAATAAGATAACCAGCAGTGCGGAATTACATAAACAGTTCAAGATTCATACATATCAAAAAGATTTTTTCCTAGCGTTCAATGACGTGTTATTTATAATGCCAAAATACTAAATCTAACTAACAACTTCTACGCTATTAACTGCGTTACTAAAGACACGTAGATCTCTTCAGCTGAGATCTAGTGTAACTGTCATCATGTTTCTTAAATCTTCGGAGTGGTTGGCTGTTAGATTCATGTTTCAGGGACAATCTCCAGGTGTGTTGGTGCCTTCATGAGCTGAGGACTACACCGCGTATCATTCATGTGCCCAAAACAGTGACGTGCCACCGTTGAACTCTTTGGCTGGCCTTGTCTTTGACTTTGGTTGACCGTGGCCTCTCATGGATGATTTGGCCGATTTGAAGGGACACGTTCCATGTATCCGCCACCTGGAGCTTGCCCATGTAGCTCGTTTCTTCAGAGGATACCTGGAGCACAACTTTTAACAAAATAGCTACGGAATCCTGTGCTGGATGTGGAAACCTGTGTTGGCTGCGGAAACTGACAAGTTTTCGCAGCTGCATGAACAAAAAAACTAAACCAAACAAAAGTCATAAGTATAGTCAGAAAACCATATAAACAATCCTTTTTAGACTATAATGCAATGATTTAACAACTGGATGAATGGAGTGAGTGGAGAAAGAAGGCTAAGAGGGTGTATAGGAAGGTGCAGGTTTGAGGCTCAACAGAGACATCCACTCATGCAGAGTTTTCTAGAGATGGGTGGAAATGCTCAAGGGAAGTTGAGAGGTTGATGTTAGATGTGAGAGAGAATGTGGGACAACCATCTTCTTAGCGCAGACAGAGGAGGTCACCCGATCGGTACACTTGTTACATGGCCCTGGTTGGGGAGTGTGTAGAGACTGAATCTTATTCATTTGAAGAAGCAGTGCCACAACCAGTCTAGGTTGATGCTATGGTGGAGGACTATGACTCCATCATTTGGAACTGTGTTTGGGAATATTCCATTGAGGATAGCTCTTGCATGTAGAAGTAATTCGTTCCTTGGAGATTGCGCAATTACTTCTGAGTTTGGTGAGTTGTGTGAGAGGTCAATTCACACGGGTGGTAGCCAAAGGACCCAGGAGAAACTACGCAAGGAAATAGGAGGCTTGGAGAACTGGAGGAAGGCATATGTTGTGTCTATTTAGTCTATGAGCAGCATTGAGGGATTGTACTGAGAGTTGGATAGCTTGTGAGCTAAAGCTTTGTGTAATCCAAAAATATTTCCACTTGTATGATAATATAGAGATCGGGGTTTTTAGCTGAGGCTTTCCCCAGAGTATTCTTTTGTGTTCATGTGTGATTGATTTCTCATTCTCTATTATATGTTTTCTATTTTATCTTGCTCAAAATCAATTAAGCTTCCGCAAGTTTGTTTGAAGAAGTAGATCAAGTATTTTGCTTTAGTATATTGCATTATCAGGTGATCTATAGTGGGAAATTCTACAAGATGAAGCTATGGAAAAGGAAATGGCTTTGGGCACCCAAAAACCTCTAGATACTTTCTTAGAAAAAAGAAGGAGAAAAATGCACACCCCATTAGAGGGAAAGGTCCCTCTACCCACAACATCAAGTGATAATGAATATAGTCTCCTAGAATTGCAGAAGAATGGGAAGTATGCCAAAAATCAAGGCAATGAAAGACATAATAGTATTAGATAAGCCAAATATTTTTATGATCCAGGAGTCAAAGACAAACAAAAAGGAAATGGAAGCAATGATACAAAAAACAAAAATCTATCAAGGTACTTCAGTTCCAGCAACCAGAGCTTCAAGAGGAATGTGTACAATATGGAAAACAGAGAATTGGGAGCTCATTCAGCAAAAAAAAGAGTTGCATTGGATAAAAATAGACTTGGAAAACAAAAAATCAAAAGAGATATAGAACATTATTAATATTTATGCCCCAAATCATTACAGGGATAAGGAAGTCTGCTGGACCACCTTAAAAAATTATCTTATGCAGGACCAAAACAGAGGCATAATTTTAGGAGGAGATCTCAATTTGGTATTGAATGCAAAGGAGAAGTTTGAGGGAATATACAATCTTTATCCATATAGGGAAATGGTAGAATGTATTATGGAAGTATGCAAATTAATGGACATGCCTCCTAGCAATGGAAAGTATACATGGAGAAACAAAAGAATTGGTAAAAATAACATAAAGGAAAGGTTGGGAAAATTTATAATTCAAGACAAAATTACTATCTCATCCAGCGAGATAAAATCCAAAATCATTCATAATATAGCATCGGATCACAAACCAGCCGTGATTTCACTCAGGAAGTTAGATAACTTCGGCCCAATCCCTTTTAGATTAAGTTCCACTTGGAATGATAGTGAAGAAGTAAATAATATTATTTCAGAAGTATGTAAAAATCAAATTACTAGCTCTCCTAGATATGTTTGGGAATCTAAATTAAAAGCCTTGAGGAGAGAGCTGAAACATTGGACAAGGAGAAATAAACTAGAAATAACAGAAAAAATATATACGAATCAAGTGGAAAAAGAGTAGCAAGAGGAAACAAAGGAGACTTTATGGCAAGAAAAACAAGTGTATTTGGAGTTATATAGGCAAAATAGAAAGGAAGAACAAGAGTGACGACTAAAATCCTGAAATCTATGGCTCAAAGCAAGAGACAAGAATACTATTATCTTCCATAATATTGCCAAGATAAGGAGAAATCAAAATCAAATAGACAACATCAAAGATAAAGAAGGAAAAGAAGTTAGAGGACAAGAGGAAATAAAGAAGGAGGCTTATAGATATTACAAAAAATTGTTATCATCCCCAGCATCAAATAACGAGTATGAAGAATATCTACAACATATCCCAATTAAAATCAATGAAGTGGAAAACAATGAATTCACAAGAGAAGTTGAAGAAAAGGAAGTCATTGTTGTTGTTTTGGATTTTCATCCGGATAAGGCCCCAAGCCCGAATGGGTTTCCTATTTCCTTCTATAAAAACAACTGGAGCATTATCAAAAAAGATTTGATAAGAATGATTAGAAATATTTTTGTGAAATTCAAGATAGGAGGATTCACAAACTCTTCCTTCCTTGCCCTTATCTAGAAAGAGTCAAATGTTAATTCATTTTGTGGATTCAGGCCCATTTCTCTGTATAATTCCTCCTACAAAATTATAACAAAGATTATGGAAAACATAATAAAAGTGGTGCTTCCAGAAATAATATCAAAAACCAAGGAGGATTTTTCCCAAAAAGAAAAATACTTGACAACGTTCTAATAGTATAGGAATCTATGCACTCTAGCCTTCTAAAAAAGCAAAAATGAATGATTGTCAAGCTTGACATGGCAAATGTTTTTGATAGGGTTAACCTGTATTTCCTTGCGGCTGTCCTATAAAGATTTGGTTTCTCAAAAAAGGCAATAGATATAATAGAAGATTTTATTGTGGGACCTTGGATTGCCCCATTGGTCAATGGAAGACCAAGTGAATATTTTCAGAGTTCAAGGGGGCCTCGCCAAGGCTGTCCTCTCTCTCATTTTTTATATATCATAATGGTGGACTCTCTGAGTATAAACCTTGAGAAAATCAAACAAGATAGGAATATCACAAGATTTTCAATCTCTCTGCAAGTAAAAAGCATAAACCACTCTCTATTTGCATATGACAACTTGGTCATGGGAGGGGCCTCCTGCATAATGGCAAGAAGAATAAAAAAGGTAATTAATAGTTTTATGGAAACCTCAGGAGGACTACTAAATAATCATAAATGTAGAATTTTTGGTTGGAACACTCCTCGCACTCTCCAAAAAATCTTAGAAATACTAGAAATTCCTTTTCAAGAAAATTGGAGCCATTTTCACTATCTTGGCCGCCCTATTGCAAAATAAAATTTGAAGACAAAGATATGGAACAAGTACATTGAGAAAATGAACCAAAAAGTGTAGAATTGGGGAAGAACTGGCTCAACATGACTGGAAGGGTGGTATTAATTAAGGCATTACTCACAGCTCTTCCAATTTATCAGTATGTAGCAATACTAGCTCGAGCAAGTATACACAAACAAATTGAGTTAGTAATCATGGGGTTCCTATGGCAAGGAGGTAAAGTTGAGATAAAGAAGCACAACTTGGTGAAATGGGATGAAGTTTCTCTACCTTATGAGAAAGGTGGGTTGGCAATAAGAATTCTCGGGATAATGAACTTGGCACTTGGAGAAAAAATAACATGGAAATTTATAATTGGAGAGAGCTGCTGGTGGAAGCAAATCCTAGAAGAAAAATACATGAACCACAATAGAATCCACTTATTGGGAAAAAAGTTACCCAACCAAGCCCTGCACCCATGTCTGGAATCTAATTAAAAAACAATATCCCTCATCAAAGAAAAATCTTCCATGATCCCTAAGAATGGTAAACTCATCAAAATTTGGAAGAACATAATAATGGGAAATCGACCTATAGCCTATCAAGAAAATCTTCAAGATCTGAGAAGGTGGATGAAAACAAAAGGAATCATTACTCTGGATGACATCTCTCTTTGGAGAGGTGGAGTATGGGGGGATTGGAGGATTCTCAACCTACCTTTAGGCCTTGTCCCTCAGTGGAAGTCTCTAATCTCTTATCTTAAGGGGGCTGCTCCTCTGAGCCTGGACACAAAAGATACTCTTCGATGGGACCCTGATGGAGGGGATTTCTCAGTCAAATCTAGATATGCTACCTTACATCAGCATGGAAATTGAAACTGGAAATACTGGAGGGTGACTTGGAAAATTGAAACCTTGCCAAAAATCAAAGTGTTCATGTGGACACTTCTTCAAGGCAAAATTATGACCACTGATAATCTTAAAAAGAAAGGTTATGAAGGCCCATCACGCTATGCAATGTGCCAGGGGAGTGAAGAAAATATCCAACATCTCTTTGTGGGGTGCCCTTTTGCTCGTGTCTGTTGGCAGGGCTAGTTAGTCCCTTAGAGATTAGTATTATGCAATCACAACCTTTACATGAGCTTTTATCAACCTAGGGAAAAAAGTATCCTTATACTTTCAAAAATAAAGAAGCAGTTAAAAGATATTGGCTGAGTTTTCCCTCATTTTTGTGTTGGAAAATCTGGTTAGCAAGAAATCACAGGATCTTTAAAGATCACACTCCAAACATCATAATAGTTCTGGCTAGAACTTGGAGCGTGTAATTTGAACTCATCAACTCCAAAGGAGCTAAAGCAATAGATGTAAAACACATGCAACAAGAGGAAGGAGTCTGGATCGAATTCATGATGAGCAAGCAACAAAAAATATACATTAGCAAATCTCCTAACAACATTCCGAACTAGAAATTCAAAATTAAAAAAGAGGAATTCAAAACATGGTTAGAAAACTTAAATAGGCCTTTCTTACTGTTTGATGGAGCTTCTAAGTCCAATTCAGGCAAGGCTAGAGCAGGAGGTATACTTTTCAACCGAGGAGGGAAAAATCCCATCACATATGAATGGGGATTAGGAGAACTAACCAACAACAGGGAAAAAGCATATGGCCTCCTCTTGGGAAAGGAAATCTTAAGGAAACGAAGTATGAAGAATCTGATTATAATGGGGGGCTCTGCAATAATAATCCAATCGATGGTGGAAAGTAGAAGCCTCAAGAGCAAGGCTCTGAGTCAAATAACAAGAAGTGTGGGAAAAAATTTGCAGTTTCTTGGTGAAGTCACCTTCAATCATATCATTAGAGAAAATAATTGTATCACTGATATGCAGGCTAATCTTGTTGTCAACCATCCTATGGGAGAATCTAGAATTGATAATGAGATTGCTTAGAAACCGATTCCGTAGGACCTCATGCCTCCATGTGTAGAGAATAGCACTCAAGATTTGGACATCAAAGTGGGCAACAATCACTTCAGCTCGAAAGGCTAGAATATAGAAGATCAGGATCATTAAGGAAATCTCCAAGAACAGATAGTACATCCAGACTACAACGATCAAGCGAATAGCATTTACTCAAGCTTACCATGAAATGCTAAAGTTCTCTTTCCTGAAGTGGCCTATTGCACAGCTCTATATACTCTCCCACTGCTTGATTGATTTTATCTCTTCGCTGCTAATTACCCATATTGTCTTCCTGTCCATAGGCTTTGTCATCTTCGCCCTCCCTTTCTTTCCTCATTGTCTAAGAAGTCGTAATCAAATTTCCTGTAACTATCATTCCGCCCCTTTGGGGAATGAGATTATCTACTATGCCATAGTCTTTCTTCTCCCCTCCACGCAGCTCGAGTGGCTGAATTCTAGAACCATTTGCCTTCGCGCATCTCTAGTGGCTCTAGCCTTCGTGCAACTCTGGAGGCTTAATTCCATATTCATTAGCCTTCATGCAACTTTTGTAGCATCTTCTTTTGATGCTCTGCTTTCCTCTTCCTGGCAGTTGTTGGTCTTAGCGGGCCTATCTAGTGGAAGTTTTTGTTTCTACTCTTTGTCTCTTAATTCCCCTTCTCTTCCCTGTTGGAACGGTCGCTTACATCATTCAGGAAAAATGGAATGGAACCCTCTTGCAAATGTTCCAAAGTCTGAGAACTGCGTAGTCTGTAGAGTTAATAAATACATGATCGAATAAGTCAGAGAAACAGTACATGACTACAAATTTGAAGCAAAATCTGAGAATTCCTTTCTAAAGAGATAGCTAGAAGAGGAGAGGAAAGAAATGCCAGCGCTAAAACAAAAGTGCAAGCATATGGAGAATACGATCAACTATTTGAAGAGCTTACTTATTAATTAGACATGAGAAAATTCTAGCATTCAAAGCAGCAAGAATTGGCCTCAGTCCCATCGGGAACCCTCATTCAACAAAAAATAGTTGTTATATCTCCATTCCTCTCTTTTCTGCAAAGTTCTTCTACTAATAGTTTTTTATGTTATGAAAGTGTAAATTGTTGTTGAATCAGTTTGTATTATTTATAGGGATGGTGCAATTAGTAACCTCAGAATCAAAAGGGGAAGGGCTTGGAAGATAGGGAATGTTTACTCTCTGTTTTTCTTCTAGGTCGCCTCTCTCCATTTTGCCTAATGTAATGGGAGCATGCCTCCCTCTTTTTCTTTCTTTGGAATAGAAATCTAGTAACCAACTTTGTTAAAAAAAATTAGATTTGTGTAGTAATATATATGATTAACTTAATATATATATATATATATATAATATATAATATATTAATTTATAAATATTATTTGTATAAGATAACCCATAATTTTAATATTAAATTTGATTTAATTTTTTTATAAAGCTCTCTTTTGTATATTGAAATATTTTTTTAATTATTATTATTATAAAATAACAATATTGATAATAACTATTTTTTGTAATAACCATGGTTTATTATTTTGTAATTTGGTATCTGTTTAGATGATAGATTTCATAACATTTTTCATTGACATAGCAAGCTATATTTTTTAGTGAATAAATATATAGTGGTGCAAAAATTTTCAAAAATATGTGGATTTTGAAATTTTTTTAAGATTTAATGATAATAGTAAAGTCAAATGGTGAAAGAGATATAGAACGGTCGGTGAAGGAGCGCGCTCTTAAGGTGCTCTGTAAGCAAAGGTCAGCGGTTCTAGTCTCGTCGATACCAAAAATCTAGCATGGTTTCCGCTGGTGCGGCTCAGGCCGGATGCGATCCCCGGGTGACTTTGACGACTTAGATGCCCCTGAGTCGTGGCCTCTCAGCCACCCCTGAGTCGTGGCCTCTCAGCCACACGGTAAGCGTGATTTTCAAGATTCACCCACTTATCAACCAAAAAAAATCAAATGGTTGGTTTTGCTAAATATTTTTGGCTATTTCACTTTATTTAAATAATTAATTTTGTTTTATTATAAATTTATAATAATCGTAAAAATAATTAGTTATAAATAAATAAATTTAAGAATGTTTATAAATATAATTTACATTTTAGATGTTTTTTCTTTCTTGACAATTATTCTGATTAATTTCCATTAAAACCTGATAATAAATCTTTGAAATTAATTTATACATTCAAAATTTGCATTTTAAACTAGTTAAGTTTATGATGTTATTATTCATCACAAAATTAACAAAAAAGTTTTATAATTAGACTACTCAAAGTAATATTATGAATAAATACTCACATACGGGATCAAATTAGAAAGAGCCTAATTGTCTAATGTTCTATCCGCAACAAACATCACATTAAATCCTCTGTAACAGAAGAGAGGAGCAATTTGGGACATTTAAGTCCACAAATAAAACAATCTAAGTATAGTTTTCAAAATGAAAAACACTTTCTTTTCATTAAAATAAAAGGAAAATACAAAATTTGAAATCAACCTCATTGTAATCATCATTTCCCATTTGAAATATGTTTGATAAATTTTTTTAGTTATTGCAATTTTTATGCAAAATCTCTCCTTCTAACTTCTGATAAAAAGCTACGATCTCCACAAACATAATAAACTGTCTAAAACCCTACAGATATGACCATTCAAAAAGTTACAGCGGCTGATGATCCCACCATTTGTAAGTCACACTGCTTCTCAAAAAACACAGTATAATCCTAGAGATAAAATATCTATATATATAAAAGAGAAAAGAGAAACTGTTGAAATTCATGGAAGATTTTTGAGCATTAAATCCATTAAATCCATAGCAATAACTCCTAGGTTCAGAAATTTCATTATTTTTGTGAAACCGCATCTCTATAATAAGTTGCTCAGGCCACCTTCTCCATTGAACACAAGACTCCCTTCTCCACATATAATAAATATAATAAATTTGTTATTGTAGACACATCCAAAGAAAAGTTAATGATACCAAAACCATATTCCCTCATTCCAATAAATGGAAGAAAATGACACTTTCCAATATTTTTCTGCTTTAACATTTTATTCACTGAACATAGAGAGCTTCTCTTGTATCTTCGACAGATCTGATGCAATGGGTAGCCCACACAGACAATTGAAGTTCCTGTTCAGAACTTTGACCCAAATACCATTCCTACAGATCTTATTGGGCAGAAATAATGATGGCTGTGGATGCAGAATGGCATCTGTTTCACCGAAGTCAGCACAATGGCAGCAATAGAAAAGCAGTGACCTCCATTAACGTGACTAGCAAAAAAACTGGTCGAATCTATGGGATCTTATGCCAAACAATGCCCCCAGTGAATAGTATAAAACTTCCAAGAGGTTGGTTAAAAGCTGCAGAATAGGGGATATTCTTTCCAGAGAAAACATCTATGAACGGTAAAAGGCTGTCTCAAACCCAACTCAAAAATTGCAGAGAATATGTGCAGAAGTTCAGTGTTTGAAACACCAGAGCCTAAGAAGCAGCCAGAAATACTCACAGCTCAACTCGGCACGCCTCTGCTCTCCTGATTTGACATGAAAGTAAAGCTCTCAAACTCTCAAATCTAACTTGCTGTGATATCGTTGTTATGGACATATATATAGATACATTGAATCTTGAGAAAGCCACCTAACTCAAGGAACAATGGACCCTGCCATGACCATGAAATGAAAAATACACACCTCGCACATGTATATGGAAAACCACCTAACTCAAGGAACAATGGACCCTACCATGGGACCGTGAAATAAAAAATATATACCTTACACATGTACATAGAAAGCCACCTAACTCAAGGAACAATGGACCTGCCATGGGACCATGAAATGAAAAATACACACCTCACACATGTATCCAGTAGATTCAACAACCAACGCAACCGACTCAAAATATTTTATATTTATTATACATTTTAGAGTTTTCAGAAAACATTATTTTTTAAATTTTGTTTTTTTAATTAACTTTTTTATTATATATAGATTCAGTACTTTGAGAAAACATATTTTAATTATGAAAAATTAACGACTTAAACTTATCACATTTATATTGGAATATAAATAATTAAACCAAAATATATTTAGAAAATATTTCTTAAAATTTATATTATTATTATTATTATTCAAATTTAAAATTATAGCCAAACAAGATACCAAATTAACTTATAAAATTTTTTGATTTTTGAGACAAAAGATACACATCCCTACAACGATTTGACTACTAAATTTACAACTACATACATACTCAACTTTTCTAATTTTTCGCATCACAAAAATAGAGAACTACATACATACTCAACCTTTCTAATTTTTCGCATCACAAAAATAGAGCGATGGTCAATGCAAAAACGAATGGGTATTTGTTTCATCCCAGTTACAATCACTGTAACATTCATCTGTCCTTCCCGGAATTGGAGGAAGATTGTATCTGGGTTTGTTGGTTGAGTAATAAACCAGAAAAGCCAAAATATATATCCCATTAAAGCGAAAGTTTGAAGGGAAGTTGGCCATTAAGGCGGTTGCCCACACGAAACAAATTGCATGTGTCAGCACAGTTTCATATTATTAAGAATTCCAGAAAAAGAGAGGCACCGAGTAAGATTCTGTTTCATATTAATAGCTCCAGAAAGAGAGACATTTGAAGATTGCGTCTGGATTTGTTACTTAACTAACAAACAAAAAGAATCCAAAATATTTCTCCCATTCATTGAACGTCAAAGGGTTAAGCTTCAATGGTTTAGAGTGTGTTAAGATTTTTCTACTTAGTTTAAATATTAAAATTAGCGTATTGGTGATATATAATAAATTTAATTTTAAGTTTATTTTATTATTAAAAATAATCCTAACAAATAAATATTTACTTTTGCAAAATGATTTTTTTTAATTTACAGATATAAACTAAATCATATTGTAATTTTAAGAAGAATTTGTTTATTTATTCTTTTTAATATGACCAGTAATATAGGAATAGAAATAAAAATATAGGTTACATTTCATATATTCTAATAAAAACAATTCACTTTCTTTAATTATGATGAACCAAAATTCTTAAAGGGATTAATGTATCTTTTGCCATTGTGAGCATTTTGGGTGATTGTGTCATCCTCATCTCTTGTATATACTTTTTTTCGAAGTTGAGTTTCGATGTAGTGAATCTCGTATTTGTACAAATTGTGATTTTCAGTAGAAATAAAGGAAGAAATTTTCTGAGCTTTCTAAGTCTTTAAATGGCCTAGTAAACGAAAGTGATTTGGTTTGATTAGTTTGGGTTCAATTTGGTGAGCCACTTGGTTGAGGTAAGGCATTTGTTGGGTGTGCTTGTAGGAGTATAGAAAATGCGTTGTTTGTTGATTCCATGGCAGTGGTAGTGGACACCCTCGTGTAACTAAAGCCATTGATCTCCAAGGACAAATCGTCATCATCGAAGACTCATCCAATCTAAGGCCATCAGGCTCTGGGGATGGGATCGTTCAAGCCCTTGTTTCATGTATGATGACACCACGAGGACCATGTCCCACAACCAGTCACAAGTCATCAGAGGACAAAAAGGTTGGCTAGGCTAGGAATTTGGTGGTGCCTAATGGGTTTTGGAGCATCAATCCTTGGTGTTGGATTCAAGCTATTGATTGGAGGTATTAGGGAGATCGAGCGTCGTGTTGGCGGGAAATCGACCAAGGAAGCGAAGCATTGGGTCTTTAGGAGGAATCATAATAGTTGGATTATTGAGGGAGATTTAACCAACCTTAAAAGGTGAAGCTTTATGTTTTGGGGGAGTTAGTGGGTGGAGGAGAGACACCAAGGAGGAATTAGTGAGGTGGAAGGGGGTTTGGCTTCTCAACTGCAACAAGTGCTAAACATGAAATCGTGGAAGAACGATAATTCACTCCCTCAATTATATTTAATAAAATTATTTTATTTCCTCCTAGAGGCATTTCCTTAATAATTTCATTACCCTTGACATAATCTCTTCTAGTTGATCACCACTCCTCTACTTGGTAGAAAATGATCCTTCCAAGCATAACAAGAAAAGGGTCACGAGGAAAGTTGAAAAGCCCAGTCTTATTTTGGGTGCAAACATTAAGCTAAATAGCATTTCAAAAATGGAAAATATTGTAGTTTTTGGTCGTTTTGAAAGCAAATGCATGATGATGGCAGTGATGGGGTCTTGGCAAACCAAGTTTTTTTTTCCTATACTTGGTTATACCCCTCGTTTTTTGATTCTCTTGAAGGGTTGGATGGGCTGGATCATTGCGTCTAGCGAGGACACCAAAAAATTTCTTCAATATCACTGGTAGTGCGGCTCTCAAGATTTATACCTTAAAAAATGGACAATATATTTCAATGAAATGATGAAGAAGTTATTTGTGGTTCTGATTTGGGTTTCTCTTCTAGGTCTCCTTCTCCTTTTCTAGTCTATATAAGTTTTTAGGAGATTGGTAATATTCTAGTCTTTTTCTATAAAGGAGACACTTCTTATTAGATCTCGAGAGATATAGCTATGGCCAAGATCCTACTTGGGCTAAATCTACCCTTTGGTCTCCTAAACACTATAGCTATTTAGTTTGGAAAACTAGTTCATAGGCAAACCTTCGATTATGAAGGTATTCCTTTCAAATGTGGTCATTGTCAATCATATGGAAACTTGAGAGGGGATTGATTGTTGGGAAAGACAAACAAGAAATGGGTTTAAAAATATCAATAGGGGGTGGAGAGGGCTTATCCTCAGGCTCGACTATTGCAAGTGGTAGAATTGAGAGTGTTAGGAGCTACGAAGCTTTGAGGGGATTTTGTGGGGGGTAAGAGGAGAAGAGAGAAGACCTATACTACAAAAATACTATATATAATGACACATCATGGACGTGCTAGAAGATGAGGGGAATGAAGAGAGGCAAACCTGGCTATAATGGAAATGTTGAGAGGGATACCAGACAAGCTTGAAGTTATAGAGACATCACAACGTAGGGGGGTCCATGATGAAGATATTAGTGATGATGAAAAAGAAATTGAAGCAACAGAAGGAAGAGATCAACCTAAAATTAAACATGGGGATGAAAGTTTCGTTTAAGCCATAACTAGAGTAAACACTAGACCCCGCTTTGATCCTCCAACTTATAATGGAAACCTGAATCCAAATGAATTACTATATTGGATCTTTGATATGGATAAATACTTTGACTTTGAAAATAAAGAAGAAGACAAAAAGGTAAAGTATGCATATTCAAAGTTGAAATGTCATGCATCCTTGTGGTGGGATCATGTGTAGGTTGAAAAACAATGAAGAGGTAAGGAGAAGATAAAATCATGGGATAGAATGGTCACAAGTTTAAGGCAAAGTTTTTTTCAGCTAGCCACCACATCATCTTGTTCCAAAGGTTACAAAATTTGAAGCAAAGAGAAGCTAGTGTTAAGGAATACACAGAGGAATTATATAAGTTGAGAATACAAGCAGGTCACACTGAATATGGAATAAAGCAAGTATCAAGGTATTTGAATGGCTTGTGTATACAAATTCAAGATGAAGTAAGTGTGTTCATGTTACACAGCATAGAGAAGACCTATCAATGTGCTTTGAAGGCTGAAGAGAAATTAATTCAAAAGCAACAAACTAATAACATAGGAAGAGGCATAAATGTATGTGGTATAGGACAAAGTAATGCTCGAAGAGGAAATTATACCAAGGAAGATGATGTTGACACTTCTCAAATGAGTTTGTCCACTCATGAAGCGAGAGGTAAAGGAAAATTCTCATGGGAAAGGTGAGTCCTTGAGAGGACGAGGCCATTTTAGAAGAGGAAGCATTAGGGGGATTTTGAGGTCTAAAATGAGCCTCTTAAGGAAAATAATAAAATAATAAGATAAGACTTATGAATTTGTAAAGAAAACTAAAGGAAACTACTTATTAATTGTATTTTCAGCTTATATCCTTGTAGGTTCACTCAAATATCAAAAGTAGACACCCGTTGGATGTGGAATTAAATTCCATGTCCAAGGACTACCCACTCTGCATGCTTTTGAGTAGACCCACATTAAAACAAAAATTGGAAATACATGAAAAATCATGTTCAACACGTTTTTGTCATGTATTTCCAATTTTTTTCGATGTGGATCTACTCAGAAGTATGCAAAGTGGGTACTCGTTGGATGAGGAATTTAATTTTGCATCCAATGGATGTCTACTCTTCATGTTTGAATGAACCTACAAGGAGATAAGAGAAAAATTAAATTAAAGAAAAGTATTTTTCTTCTTTTCCCTCCAAAATATTTTCCTGTGGGGATAACATCACCATCCTAAATCTTATTCATTCTTTTACAATGAATTTTGTTAGTGAATTTTTTATTTTGAGACCCATTTTTTACTTCAGAATTCCCCTAATGAGGTTGAGGTTTCACTAGAACATGTTATCAGTATATAGAAACTAGGCATATAGCTTTTGAGTGCCCATAGATTCAAGGTGGAGGTAAAGGAAAGGAGGCCAAAATTCACATGGCCTAAGCTAAGGAAAAATCTACAAAATCATCAAAGCATGGAGAGGACCCAAAGGACGGTGAATCATTGATATTGATAAGGAATTTATTAAATCTGGAGGAGGTAGAATATGAACCAATTCAAGTAAGAAATATGTTTAGGACTAGATGTGATTTTGGTGGCAAGTGTTGCAAGGTGATTGTAGATAGAGGTAACACTGCCAATATTGTATCTGAAGAAATGATGAAGAAACTGAAATTGAAAAGGTTAAGGAACCCTAGCCCTGTGGAGAATGTGCAAATACACCTGAGCAATTAACAAGATTACCATCAAATATAGGTTTCCAATACCTCAGATGGATGAAATAATGGATTGTTATAGTTGAACAAGTATTTCACAAATATTGACTTGAAGAGTGGATATCATCAAATATAAATTTTTGAAGGGGATGAGTGGAAAATAGTGTTCAAAATGAATGATGGACTGTATGAGTGGATGGTTATTCCATTTGGATTAATAAATGCACCTGGTACATTCATGACGTTGATGAACCAATTATTGAAGCCTTATCTAGGAAAGTTTATCATAGTATATCTTGATGACATTTTCGTTTTTAGTAAGACAAAGGAAGAACATTCAGAACACATTAGGGTTGTATTGCAAAGGTTGAAAGAGGAAAAACTGATGGTAAATTTAAAAAATTACATGTTAATGAAGAAGGAGTTAGTTTATTTTGGATTTGTAGTTTCAAAAGAAGGGTTGAAAATGGACGTTGAGAAGGTGAGGGCTATTGTCGATTGGAAATCACCAAGGAATATGTTTGAAGCCCGTAGTTTCCATGGACTGGTGAGTTTTTATCGAAAATTCATAAGAAATTTCAATGGAATTTTCACTCCCATAGAAAAATATGAAGGGTGTGACAAAGGAAATTAAATGGATATTAGAAGAAAAAAATAGTTTTTCAGTTGTTAAAGAGCAAAGTGATAAAACAACCAGTGTTGGCATTGCTAGATTTTGGGAAGTTTTTCCAAGTCTATTGTGAAGCAAGAAGAACAACCATAAGAGGAGTAGTCAGTCAGGTGGGTAGGTCAATCATATACGTTAGCCAAAAAATGAACGAGGAAAAAAGGAAGTATTTCGTATATGACTAAGAGTTTTATACCATTGTGTCGACTCTTAATAAATGGATGCATTACTTGTTGCCTAAATAAATTTTGTTATATACAGATCATCATGCACTACAATTCGTAAACAATCAAGGTAAGTTGAATTACCAAAATTTGAAATGGGTTGAATTTTTTTCAAAGTTACTCTTTCATTTTGAAACATAGAAGTGGTAAATCCTATAGAGTTTGTAGCGCACCATGTCAAAGGAATTTTTTGCTAAATGAGTTGAAAGTAAATGTTGTTGGATTTTATTCTAAGTGAGTTGTATGAGTAAGATCCCAAATTTAAGGAATCATGGACGACATCCAAAAATTTGATGGGAGTAGATTAAGCTCCATGGCTGGAGTATTTCATTCAAGAGGAATTTTTGTTCGAAGGCACATGATTATGCATGCATGAAGGCTCCATGAGGGAGAATTTGATAAGAGAAAAATGCAATGGTGGACTAGGTGGACATTTTGGAATTGATAAAACAATAGCTCAATTGAGTGTGAGTTATTATTGGCCTGGGATGAGTGCATATGTGAGTAAGATGGTGCAAAGATCTAGCATATGCTAGCATGTAAAAGGAGTGAAGTGTGTAGGTTTTAACCCCATATAGAAATTACCTGCATACAAATTCTAAAACACAGAAAATAAACAATAGCGAGAGCATAACACATAAACACATATACATAGAGATTTTCCCCTAGATCCCAAAACCGAGACTACCAGCTTGATTTTTCATTATGTTCCTTTCAATGTTACAATACATATTTATACATGCCGAAGCAAAACAATACCATGGACTGAAAACCATTGCGTCTAAAACCATGTGCGAAAATCATGCACAAAACCATAGGTGGGTCCGCCCAACCTAACATAGGGTCCAAAACCAAAATTTTCCAAGGTGTTGCCCTGGACCCCATAAAGTGGGGTTACCTACACCTATCAAACCCCATGTGACACCCCCGCTACGCAATCGCCGCAACGAAGGGGGGGGCGGACCCCCTGGTTAACTACGTGGGCTAGTCGTGGAAAGAATATAACACAACCCAACATTCTCCCACTTGTTGTTTTCTTTCCACAGGGGGCCACAAGAGAGTTTAGTCATTTATCTAGCCCTACAATGCCCATTGTTTCTTTACACCATGAGAACTTCTCAGAGCTCATTGATTTTGTCAATGCATCTGCAGTATTCTTCAAACTGTCCACCTTTACCAGCAACACCTTTTTGTCTTATATCATATCCCTCACGAAGTGATATTGAACAACAATGTGCCTTGTATTTGAATGATATGTAGGGTTCTTTCCCAAGAAAATTGCACTTTGGCTGTCACAGTATATCCTTATAGCTCCCTGTACTAACCCCATACTTGAGCACAATCTCTGCAACCAAACTGCTTCCTTGCTTGCATGAGTGGTTGCCATGTATTCTGCCTCTGTAGTTGATAGTGTCACTACAGATTGTTTCTTACTCATCCAACTAACCACACCTCCAAATAGGTTAAACACATACCCACTTGTAGATCTTCTCTGATCCAGATCTCCAGCCCAGTCTACAATGTACATGAACAAAGCCACGAATATCCAACACTCTGTCCAATCCTGGTCTTCCTTGGTGGCACAAACCATTATCACTAGTGCCACGCAAATACCTAAAAACCCACTTCACTGTTATCCAGTGCTCCTTCCCTGGTTTTGACATAAACCTACTCAATACTCCCACTACATGTGAAATGTCTGGTCTAGTACAGACCATTGCATATATCAGGCTACCAACTTCACTTGCATATGGAACATGGGACATGTCCTCTTCCTCTTCTTGTGTCTTGGGACACTGTTCAATAGATAACCTCACACCTATAGGAATAGGAACCTTCACCAGTTTACTATCCTGCATATTAAACCTCTACAATATTGTCTCAACATACTTCCTCTGGTTTAACCAGAGCTTCCTCTTTGCTCGATCTCTTTTAATTTCCATGCCCGAATATAGTTTGCAGCACCAAGATCTTTCATGTCGAATTTGGAGGACAATTGGGTCTTCAAATCTTGGATAATCTTTGTCATTTCCAACCAGCAACATATCATCCACATATAAGACCAGATAAATAACACAGTCACCAATTAATTTAAAATACACACATTGATATGCTTTGCTTCTAGTGAAGCCAAGTCCCCGTATAAATGTATCAAATTTCTGATACCACATCCTTGGTGACTATTTTAACCCATACAGAGACTTTTTTAACTTGCATACCATTTCTTCCATACCCTTCACCGCAAAGCCTTCAGGTTGCTTCATGTAGATTACCTCGTCTAGATCCCTGTGAAGAAATGTTGTCTTCACATCCATCTATTCTACCTCAAAATCAAAAGTAACATAAATAGATAAAAGTAATCTAATAGAAGCTACCTTGGCAACAGGAGAAATAATATCACCAAAATCAATTCCCGGCACCTAGGAATAACCATTTTCTACCAACCGAGCTTTGTGTTTCTCCACCTTTCCTTCTAAATTTGTATTCTTTTTGAACACCCATTTGTTGCCAATGGGTTTCCTTCCAGCCCGCAACTCCACCAGATCCCAAGCCTCATTTTTGTGCAAAGATGCCATTTCATCAACCATGGCCTCTTTCCAGAGTTTTCCATTCTCTGAATCTACTGCTTCCTTCACAGTTTTGGGATCATCATCAGTAACAGATAAAGAAAAATTTGAACAGAAAGTAGATGGACTATACCTTTCCAGCTGCCTTCTTTCTCGAACTGATCTTCTCACACCCAGAGTTTGTGGCTCTTCATCTTCTGATTCCTCCTCTGCTACA
>APFE030108900.1:18635-31865 GCA_000404065.3 Pinus taeda | reverse complement strand
GTATTTTTCATACTCGCAGAACCACTCTCTATGGGGAGTGAAGTGAAAGGATGCACCTGAGTCAATCAACCATGCCTCATGATCTACATGTATACTTGAAGAAGCCAAGTACAAATCCCCACCTTCATCTGAGGTGGTTTTCACCTCTGCAAAAGGAGCATCATCAGATTCATTTTCTTTATCAGGAGATTTAGATTTACAGTCCCTTTTGTAGTGCCCTTCCTTTTTGCATTTCCAGCACACCACCTTTATAGGTTTTCCTGGAGATTTAGATCTCCCTCTAGATTTAGATCTCCCACTCGATTACTTATTTTTTTTTCTATTCTGGGACCGTCTTCGTATAGACAAGGCATCACCATTCTAGCTCTCCATATTTTTCTGTCTCATCTCCTCCATTAGCAAGGATAAAACTATTTCATCAAACTGCAAGGCAGTTGCATTGGTACCTATTGCAATAACCAGATTATCCCACGAATCTGGTATAGAACACAACAAACAAATGCACTTATCTTCATCTGAAATTTTAATATCAACAAATGATAACTGACTTACCACAGTATTAAATGAGTTCATATGTTCTGTCACTGAGTCTCCATCTTTCATCCTGAGGTTATACAGCTTTTTCCGTAGGAACAGTTTATTCACCAGAGACTTAGATTGGTACAAAGTCCCTAACTTGTCCCACAAAGCCTTTGTCGTAGCTTCCCTTGATACATTCAATAATACTGAATCTGAGACACACAATCATATTGTCCTCTTAGCCTTCTGATCCAACTTCTTCCATTCTTCATCAGACACTCTGATTGGTTTAGCACCTGGATCTACCGTAATCCACTGATCTTTATCCACCAACAGATCCTCCATCTTAAGTTTCCACAACTCAAAACTCTAACCATTAAATTTCTCAATCTTTATCTTTCCACTGCTTGCCATATTCTTTCACCACCAGAGTCGATCCCACAGATCTCCCACTAAACAGGGTCAACCACAGGCCCAAGCGAAACCCCTCAGCAACAAAGGCATCCCCTTGAATCCAAAACAACTATGATACCAAATTTATGTTTTAACACCATACCGAAATTACCTACATACGAATTTTAAAACACAGAAAATAAAAAATAGCGAGAGCATAACACATAAAACACATATACACAGAGATTTCCCCTGGATCCCAAAACTGGGACTACCAGCTTGATTTTTCATTAAGTTCCTTTTAATGTTACAATACATATTTATACATGCCGAAGAAAAATAATACCATGGACCAAAAACCATTGCGTCCAAAACCATGTGCGAAAATCATGCACAAAACCATAGGTGGGTCCACCCAACCTAACATAGGGTCCAAAACCAAAATTTTCGGAGGCGCTGCCCCAGACCCCATAAAGTGGGGTTACCTGCACCCCTCAAACCCCCTATGACACCCCCGCTACGCAATTGGTGCAACGAAGGGGGGGATCTACCCCCCATATAACTCCCCGGTTAACTACACAGGCTAGTCGTGGAAAGAATATAACACAACCCAACAAAGTGGAATACAAGAATGTATAGTTCATTTTCGATAATAGAAAGGTCATGGGGGCACATTAGCATGGACTTTGTTTTGGGGTTGCTACGAAATCAGCGAGGTAATGATTCAATTTTTGTTGTTGTTGATTGATTTTTAAAAATGGCTTATTTCATTCCATGTCAAAAGATTAGTGATGCTTCCCACATAGCCAATTTATTTTTCAAAGAAGTAGTTTGGTTGCATAGATTTCCTTAAATCATAATTTCAGATAAGGATACAAAATTTGTTGGTCTTTTCTAACATGCATTATGGAAGAATTTGGGCACACATTTGGGTTTCAATTCAACATACCATCCATAGGTTGATGTTCAACCTAAAATTTTCAATAGAATTTAGGAAATTTGATGAGAAGTGTTGGGACTCATTTTTTGCTTCTTTTTGATACCCTATTCTACCATTTTCCATAGTCATTCTTCCTCATTTTTTATCCCTTGATGCTCAAAAATGTCCTTGCATCGGTCAGTGGTCCAAATTATGAATGTAGGTAAAGTGTCATCGATTAGATTCATTTTTTCACTTCGTTGGTTGATTTGGACATGTGTTTAAGTGATTTATATCTTGTTACTAACACCAAAATATGGTTGCATCTTTACTGAGGGTCCTTGACATGGAAATGTGAACTCCTTAGTCTTTGGTAGGTCACTTAGCAGTTCAACACTTGGATTGGAATTTCGATATTGGGAAGATATTCTACACTATGTTCCACAATTAATTTGGTACTAAGATCATTCATCAACAAACCTGATAGTCTATCTTTGCACTCCTCTCGACAATGGTTTGCAGTTTTTCGGTGCCTTCCGTCAGCTAGTTCAGAGCCACATTAGATTTTCTAGGAATATGTTAGGCTTTGTATGGAAGACATCTATTTTTACTTGATAAAGACGACCAATTCCCTTGGGCATCGATTTGTATGGATTGAAACAATGTTCCAAGAAATTTGGTCTTGTCCTGATATGACACTAGCAAATCATTTTGTACTATTTTTGTATCTTTAGTTGTAAATATTTTTAGACAATGATCTATTTAAAAGAGAATCATTAGTAGTGTCATAGGTTAGACAAAAAAGGAGAGGAGGAGTACTAGTGACAATATTTTTTCCAGAATACCTGCGAGCTTTATTTCAATTCAAACATGTTGGGAACTATGATGTATAAGTTTTACTTCAGACTTTCTAATACAATATTTTGGTTGTTATTTTCCTCATTGTTGATATGTTGTGATTAATTTAATTTATTACAATTTAGCTTGAATCAGGTCATTGGAAAGGGCCCACCATCAATCTTGGCCAAGCCTTATAAAGATAGATTTAATTAGACTTAGCATGCATGGTTAGATCTAATACATAGTAATTATACTTTGCATTTAGTAGGATCAATCATATCTTGTTTTTGAATGTAAGTGTTTCTTTTTAGTTTTGCACATTATTGATTGAATGATTGAAGTCATAAATATGGTTGATTGTATATTGATCATTTTAGATTAGGATTTGAATAGAGACTTTATTTTGTTGGTGTTCAATTAAGAACCTTGGATCAGAATTCTAAAATGAGTTAGATTCTTTTGGTCACTACTCGATTGAAATAAGTTAGATTTCTTTGACTACTATTAGATCTATTTGAGTTACTGTTATATTTGGATTGAGATAGGTGTATATGGCCAACATTGGATTTGAAACAATTTATATCTAAAAGTTTGATAGTAATAACCTATTATTACACCATTTTGCGTCTGTAAATCAATTGAATTGATTTCTTCATTTTAAAACGTTTAGTTATTTCTAGTAAAAGAATTTAATAGGCTTCTTTACTTCTTAAAATCTTTATTTTTAATTAGAATAGTTAATTGGTTTCTTTATCTTCAGGTGTTAAGGTTGAAATCTAAGTTTGATATGGTTTGATACTTCAGTTATGTACTAAGTTGGTAGAAAGATAAAATCAAGTGTACCTGTAGTTGACAAATTTGTATTGTGTAGTTAAGTTAAACTTTAAGAACATAATATGTTCATATTGAAGAGGCTTGTTGAAGTGTACCTAGATTAGTGTTATCTTGCAACTCAAAGTTTATGAACCTTGGTTGATGCTCTAATGAAGGGAGATTAAACAAACATATAAAACTCCTAATATTTTTGGTGCATTTGTCAGGGAGTTGCAAGTGCTTTAGGTAACAATTTTCTTTGGTACGAGTTCGGTAGATTAATGATTGTGGTAGCAGATTTGTAGGGCAACCAGAGGGCAAAGAATGTATGATAAGATGTGAGTGAAGAGCCACACCTCAATTATGGTGGGGTTGCTCCAAATTATGGTTGTCCTTCATCAATTTCTTTAGTTTATTTTTCATATATGTTGTAGAAATTATGATGTATATTTGCAATTGCTCATAAATTTCTAATCAAAATCATAAGACACAAACCCACTCTACTGCTCTGCGAACATTAATTAACAATATAGAACAAAAATTTTAGACATGCAATAAGAAATAACACATGCAACTAGTATTTTTCGTGGGGATAGAAAATTGTTAAAAACCCCAATGTATGCATTAAATCAAAAGAATAGATATGTATTGCAATTGATTTGCTCAATTGGGAACACCTTGCAAGTGCATAACTTATCTCTCTGTTCACTGAAAGACTCTAAACTAGACTTAGTAAAATTTTGTCTCAACTTGAATTCCTATTTCCTTGTGATGTTCCTTCGTAAATTAGGCCCCTATTATTTAGGAAAATCCTCAAATTGAAATTGCATTTCCTTTAGGATGATCCTTTGACTATATGCAACACATGTACACTGAAGACTAGTCTACAATTGAAGTTACATTGCCTTGGAATCTCCAACTCAACTGGGTAACTCAAATTATTTGCATGCACTAGCTATTTTCAGTTGATTGATTAGTTAACTAGATGATCACTGAGTTTGACTGAAGTCCAACTGCTTAACTAATCTTCCACTAGTTCCTCCAAAAGTTGGAACTAGTTTAACTAAAAACAACTTAAGACAAATGACCTTGATTGCTACAAATTAGAAATCTTACATGTTGAACTGAACTCTAACTCCTCCAAATTGAATTTATTGAGTAAGTTGGGTGACACAAGCCATGTCACACAAGTTAACTGCATCCAAGTTGTCTGTTGATGTGGAAATTCAAATTTCCTCAATTTAATGAAGGCAAAATCAAATTGAGAATTTCTTCTTGTATTTTTTCAATATGCATAGAGATAAAGGTAGACCTAGAGAACAATTGGAACCTAAATAACCTCCTTTTCTAGAAATACTACTTGTAAAGAAACCTAAACTACCTGTAGAATATGACTTGGAATTAGAACTAAGAAACATTTGTATAAAGATCCCTCTACTTCATGTTATTAAGGACATACCCATCTACACTAAGATTATTAGGGATCTTTGTATAAATAAACAAGGAAGGAAGAAAAATAATAACCAAACCATTAAAGGTAGTTGGCCAAATTTCTGAATTGATATTAGGATTTCCACTAAAATATATATATCCAATGAATCCAGTACTAAATATAGGGATTAATGGGACTTTCTTGCCTAACACTCTAGTGGATTTAGGGGCAACAATTAATGCAACAACCATTGATACTAAGACCCTAATGCAACTAAACCAAGTAAGATCCGCACCTATTGTGTTAGAGTTGGTAGACAAATCTATTGTTAAGCCCATTGGGGTCCTAGAAGATGTGGTAGTAACTGTGGCTTCTTGGGAATACCCAGTGGAGTTTATAGTGATCTCTCCCAAAACCACTAAACCAGGACACCCACTAGTCTTAGGAAGGCCATGGATAGCAATTGATGATGCTTTTAATGATTGTAGGGCTAGAGAAATGACAATGTCAAATGGATCCCAAATCCAAAAGATGGCCATTTTTCCACCTGCCCAATTGAAAAATGAAGTTCCCTCTTAGTTATAGAACCCTTATGGAGAAAAAGAATGCATGTTTCCTCTGTTAAATTTAGAAAAATCAAGGGGATTTCAAGAGCAAACAAAAGAACATGTCCTTCAACAATTTTTATCAGACGTAAGGTGTATTGAATATCACAATTCTTCTAGTGGTTATAATCATGCTTTTAACTCTAATTTCAAAAAACTTGCTATCTCGTTGCTTTTGCATCCTTTACTTTTGCATTCATTTTTAGATGCATAAATAAAATTCATGTTAAAAATCATTTAGATGCATAAATTTCAATCATTTTTTGTACTATAAGAGTTTCGACACTAATCCATTTGTGGACAGGAAATCTAGAACGATGATCAAGCATGTATTGGATATCAAGGACTACATTGAAGATTGGTTCCAAATAGTGACTATGCCAGAACATTCATCTATTTTTCAACAAATCCTCGCGCCAAATCCAAACGTACAGTTGGTCTCTCACATCTTTGTGGACATTGAGGTATATTTTTGAAATTTGGATGTGAGCATACTAGAGATTTTGATTCGTAATTGGTTTCATTGGAAATACTCCTACACTTGACAAAAAGCTTTTCTTTTTCAAAATAGAGTAGAATATAATAGTAACCAAGCTTGGTAATGCTAATATTTTTGAGTTTTTGTTTTGAATTTTGATTAGGTTTATTTCTTGAATTTTTCATTTTTGGTGGTGCAGTAAGACCCACCTTGTTCACTAACCATTAGCAAGAAGATCTACAAAAAGAAGGGACATTTGGAGCACAAACAGAGTATTGAGAGCTAAAAACTTGAGGTTTGAGTCTTCTTACTTTGTTTTTCAAATTCCAAATTTCAATTGTATAAATAATTGATAAAAATTTTGAGCATGCTCTCTTCGTGCATCCTGTTGCGACCTAGAATATCAGAAAGGAAAATTGGATTAATTATTTTGAAATTTCACAATAAAATTCATAAATCTAAAAAATGGCTAAGAGATCTAAATCTATTATTAAATCTAAAATTTGCTCTAATTTTAATCTAAAAAAAAAAAACTAAATTAAACTTTTCTCAAAATTTGCTAAAATAATTCATTTTTCATTATAAAAAAAAACCTAATTTATTTTAAATAAAAGAAAAAATTAAAAAAATATATATAATAATATATATATATATATATATATATATATATATATATATATATATATATATATTATATATATATATATTATATATATAATATAAAATTAATAAATAGAGAAAAACTAAATTATATAAAACTTAAATAACCAAAACAATAAAAAAAATTCAATAATTAATAAAAATATATTGAAAAAAAACCATTAAAAATTAAAACAAAATAATAACTAAAACAATTAAAAACGAATAAAACAAAACAATGTATTGCGAAGCAAAACAAATGAAAACAAAACATGATGATGATGATGATGGTGGTGGTTACCGTCCACTGAGACCAAATTGGTCTATCAGACCTATAATTTTCTTAGTTACTAATTGTCTGGCTCCTCGTCTTTCTTGGCGAGATTGGTGCTGTAGCTTTCTTTTTTTTTTCTCTACGGTCTTCCAACTTTCTTTATCTTGCACTCCTTCATCTCTTCTAGTTCTTGAGACATTGGTGTCTTGGCTTCTTGATCTACTGTGTTCGTCTTTTTGAAGATTGTCAGAGAAGAAGTCTAGTCTAGGAGATCTGCATTGTTGTTAAATGAAGATTTATTTTGTGCGATATTCAAGTCCTCATAATTGTTGATGCTTGAGGGGTTGTCGAGTTCACCCTTTTGTTGTTGGGCGAGGCTTCCCCCCTGCTTGTCTTGAGAGTTGTTTCTTTCTTGCCCAATTTCTTGTGATTCAGAGTTTTCTCGAGAGTAATCCTCTTTGATGACAGTGTAGTGTTCTTTTTGTGCTCCTTCCCACCATGTAGATTTGTGGTGATTTATTCTAGCAAAATTTTTTTGGTAGGCTTTTGGGAAATTTTTGGCTAGGTGGCCTATCTCAAAGCAGGATTGACACCTGAAGAGGACATTTTCATAATCGAGTTTCTAGTTCCACACATAGTCTTTACTTGTTAGATGTATTTCTACTGGGAATCCGACGCTGAAGTCCATTTCCACACAGATCCGTGCATAGGTGGTTCTAGCATATTCCTTTGTTTCTGGGCACCTGCAGTAAAATTTTCCAATTGCATTTCCAATGGCTTTTAGAGAAGAGAAATTCCAGAGATGAAAGGGTAGGTTTAGCAATCTCACCCAAACTGGTGCTAAGGTTATGACTGTTGTTGAGGGATCGAATGATGGGTTCCATGTCCTCATGAATAGGCCTAATTTTTCCCAAAACCAAGGGCCGGAATCTAGAGTACATTGTCTACTTTCAGGGTTTTCAAAATCTCCTATAAAGAAACCCTTAGCACAGCGGTAGATATTAATTGCATCAGGGATTAGAGGCTTCCATACCTTTGAGATCCAACTGTGTAGAGTTGTCAGCCGTGGCCAAAAACCATTGAATCGACAGATTAGAGCACTTTTAGAGAACTTCAAAGCCTCATCGAGTGAGGCCTGGACCACCTAGACAGTGGGAGTTGGGGCTTCACTGACGATATGGGTTGGAGCTTGCCCCCCAGAGGCGGACGGAACTGAGCCAATAACTATTTTCGCGAAGCTAGGAGCCATCTGGAGAATGCTCTCCTGCTGAGTATAAAAGATTGCTGAAGAGAAGGCCATAGGAGCTAACCAAATCTACGGTGATCTAACATATACTGCAGATCTGTAAAATCTATTCCATCAAAATAAAAGGATACAAATTTTAAATGGCAATGTTGCACAAACGGGTTCAGTGGTTGTTACGACGTACTGGAATAAGTGTAGTCTATCAATGGCTAATCATGGACTTGGATGTAAATATTTCGCTCGGCCTTATTCAAACTCTAATATGCAAATATTAAAAAAACCCAACAACGCTAATTGACAAATCACTCTCGAGTTCTTAACTTCAAATTTATACTATGTTTTTTCCATTTAACATAGCATGTAATATTGTTGATGTAATGGTAAAATATTTGATTTATTGGATGGGGGTTGATGTAATGGTAAACTATTTGATTTATTGGAGGGGTTGAGAGTTTGAGTTACAAAGTTTGTTGCACTGTGGTCAAAATGTTTTTGTGCAAAATGTGTTAGCCATGTGGCAATTCAAGCTTAAGATTGGTTTATGTGGCAGCCACACATTGGTCCATGTGACAAAGAAGTCACCATGCCATATAAGCAACCTTACACATCATCATAAGTTATTTATGTGGCAACTACACATTGGTCCATGTAGATAGAGAAGTCACTATGTCACATAAGAAATCTTACACATCATCATAAGTTACCATGCCACATCAACAACATGCCATGTCAACATTAGTTATCTACCTAGTGAACAATGCAAGATTGGCCTATGTGGTAGCCACCCATTGGTCCACATGACAAAGAAGTCACCATGCCACATAAGCAACCTTGCACATCATCATAAGTCATCATGCCACATCAACAACCTGCCATGTCAATGTAAATTATCTACCATGTGAACTTTTACAATCCACATGACCTAATGCTGCCATGTGGCACCCACACAACCAATTTTATTGTTTTGCTAAAACTTCAAAAGGGCATAACTTTCTCATACGAAGTCCATTTGAGGAAATTCAATCATCGTTAGAAAGATCTCGACGAGCTCTACGCGATGTGATAATTTTAAATATCATTTGAGACAATAAAAAAAAATGGTCATTTTTAATGGAATTTCACAACAATTGGACTTGGAAAAATCATTAAAAACATGTTTCTAATATTAATTTTCTTTAACTTGGTTTTTGAATCACTGAAATTGGGTATCAAACGAAGAAATTATCAACAAAATATTGATGAGTAGTCCAAGATGCATCACTTCTTGACAGCTAAAAGTGCATCTTCATTTCATCTTCCTTGAATTTGTATTATTGGCACCATTTATGAATTTGTTGCATATATATTGTATGAAGAGAGACTAATCACCTCTCTCCTTCAAGAATATTACATTTTATTGCAGATTAGTGCTAAGCTTTTGTAGGTTCCAAGATGATAAAAAAAGATTAATCTATGCACAAGTGGTTTACAAAAAACCATTTCCTTTTTCAGGAGAACTTGAAGAATTCAAATCGATGTTAGAATAACATTCATTATGCCATTGATACTTATTCATTTTCCTCTTTTCTAAGCTTACAGTCCATCCATGAATTGCCATCTTCCTTCTACTAGAGCATGGCTTCAAAACCATTTTCCCTTTGCAAATTTCACACTTTCTTGTCTCACTTACATTTCATCCCTAACCCATGAATAAAATCATTCAAATCACTTACAACATTGAGTTACCTTATTGTCCTTTTCCTTTTTCAAAATAAAACCTACTTCATAATGCAAATATTTCATTTATGGTCCTCTAAATCATTACTTTATGCTCGCATTAGTTGATGGGGGATTCATTAAGGCCCACTTTCTGGCAAGTCTTGACCCATTGACTTCAACACATTATCTGAGTTTGAGCCTAGAGTTCTTTTAATAGAAGAAATGTCTTCAGACACACAAATTTTATTAATAAGGAAAATACAATTACATAAAATTTGAAAGAGCTTACACACAATCACTCAACTCTCTTTCATATGGAGAGAAACAAGCTTTAAATAAGCTTGTGTCCTAAACTAATTTTGTTATGGATCACTTATTTTATTTACAAGTGTCCATTTACATTTATTGCTCTCATAACAACACTCCAAATTATTTTCCTAAATTAGTTCCTAAGAAACGAGACCTTTC
Source organism: Pinus taeda (assembly GCA_000404065.3). NCBI lineage: Eukaryota > Viridiplantae > Streptophyta > Pinopsida > Pinales > Pinaceae > Pinus > Pinus taeda. The sequence goes on along the minus strand of APFE030108900.1, from coordinate 21,541 downwards.
TAGATGTTATGTCTTTTACAACAATTAGCTATTCTAAAATGTCTCCAATATCTAATTAAATATTTTAAATAATTGAATATTAGACTCTAGATAATTAAAATATAGTTTATTCATTTTGGATCATCTAACATTCCCCCCTTTGATCCAAAAGTACATTGCAACAAATACCAAGCTCTTCTCAAAACTTAGTAAATTTGATCATGCCAAGTGGTTTTGTGAAATTATCTGAGATCTCGTCTTCTGAATTATAATACTAGTTTTATGACGTCCTTTACGATGAGTGTCCTGAGGTAATGATACTTTGTGTCCACATGCTTTATTTTGGAATGGAAATTGGATTTTTGGCAAGCTTTATGGTTGACTGATTGTTGATGAATAAAGATGTGGCTTTTGCTTGAGGAATCCCTAAATCTTGCAAAACTATGCACAACCAAACAATTTCACATGATGCTTCCCATGCTGATATATATTCTGCATCTGTTGAAGAAGTGGCCACTGTAGCTTTCTTCTTGCAACACCAAGAAACTGCAACTAACCCCATGTTCATCAAATAATCTAATGTTGATGTCTGATCATCAATACTGCCAACAAAATCTGCATCTGAATATCCACCAAGCATAAAGTTCTTAGTCTTTTTGTGAAGAAGACCAAAATATTTTGTCCCTTGGATATATCTAAGGACCCTTTTTGCTGCATTCCAGTGGCTTTCCCTTGGTTCATGCATAAAGCATGATAGAATATTGACTGCATAAGATAAGTCTAGAGGAGTGGTTGTTAGATAGATCAAGCTACCAATCAACTATCTATAAGTAGTATTTTTCACCAATTCCCCCCCTTCAAATTTCGAAAGTTTTAAGTTTTGTTCCATTGGGGTGAGAACGGGTTTGAAATATTGCATTATAAATATTTGAAGAAGTTCATATGCATACTTCTTTCAAAAATGAAAATATTATTTGTATGTTGGAATAATTCAGCTCCAAGGTAGTAATGAAGTAATCCCAACTTAGTTATCTTAAATTCAGCCTGCAACTACGTCTTCACCTACAAAATATGATCATTATTGTTCCTAGTAATGATCAAGTCATCCACATACATAACTAGAATCACTAGATGTTTTCCCTATTGGTGCACATATGAAGTATCATCATATTCACTTCGCTTAAAGATAAGCTTGTGAAGGTATCCGTCCATTTTATCATACCAAGCTCGTGGAGCTTGTTTCAATCCGTATAAAGCCTTGATCAATTTGCATACTCTGTGTTCCTGCCCTTCATTCTCAAAATCCGGAGTTTGAGTCATCTATACTTCTTCCTACAAGTCCCCATTGAGGAAGACAATTTAACATCCATCTGATGGACTTTCCATCCTTTTTGAGCTTCTAATGAAAGTGCTAATCTGATGGTGTTCCATTTTGCTGTAGGTTCAAAACTTTCCTCATAGTCAATTCCTTCTTGCTGTGCAAAACTTTTAGCAACAAGCCTTGACTTGTATTTGCCAATGTCACCATCGAGCTTATACTTAATTCTATAAACCCATTTTCATCTGATGTGTTTCATATTGTTGGGATAGTCAACAAGTTTCAAGTGTTGTTTTCCATCACTGGCTTGTATTCTTCAACCATTGCCTTTTGTCATTCTATATATTTTACTGCCTCTTTGTATGTGGAGGGCTCAGTAAAATCATTTGTTATTAAGGAAAAAATTCCTTCATTTCTTTGTGAACTTCGATCATTTGAAGGTTCAGGGGGTGGAGAGTCACTGTCAGATGAGCTACTGCTAAAAGATTTAGATGAACTTCCAGAAGATCCAGATGGTCTAAATGAAGTAGGTGAGATGGATTAACCATTTTTTTATGAAGGAAATTCAATATAATATCAATGTTGTGTACTTGGTTGATGGTGCATTCTAATTTTCTTTTTATATCCCTTAGTTTCCAATTCTTGTAGAATACTTCTATCTCTTTGGCACTCTTTCTTTCTGTTTCATCAAATATAACATCCCTGTTGGAAATAAAATTTCCATTGGACATAAGATGATATCCCTTATTTTCATCAGAATACCCAATCAATATACACTTCAAACTTTGTGAATCAAACTTAGTTCGCTTTTCTTTTGGAAATAAGGAATAACAAACTGAACCAAAAACTCTAAGATGTTTCACTTGAAGTTTGAAACCAAACCATGCTTCATATGGTGTAATTCCATCCAAAGAAGCAACAGGATACTTGTTCCTTCAGTAGAATGTTGTATGTATTTCTTCTGCCTAATACAAGGGACTTAAATTTTTGAAATTTAGCATGGATCTTGCCATCCCTAACAAGGTGAAGTTCATTCTATCTACTACTCCATTTTGTTGTGGAGTGTATACATTTGTAAGTTGTATTTTAATACCATTTTCACTGCAATAAGTTTGGAATTCATTGGAAGTGAATTCCCCCCCATCATCTGTCTTGAGAGTGCCAATTTTTTCTTTAACTTCATTCTCAACTAGTTGGAGAAAATTCTTAAACTTTTCAAAGTTTTCTGACTTCAATTTCCAAAAATAAAACCAATTGATTCTACCAAAATCACAAATGAAGAGTAAAAAGTACCTACAACCTCCTATGAGAAGTCTATATGTAGGTTTTAACCCCGTACAGAAATTTCCTGCATACAAATTTCAAAACACAAAAAATAAACAATGCGAGAGCATAACACATAAAACACATATACATAGAGATTTTCCCCTGGATCCCAAAACCGGGACTACCAACTTGATTTTTCATTATGTTATTTTCAATGTTACAATACATATTTATACATGCTGAAGCATCCAATACCATGGACCGAAAACCATCGCGTCCAAAACCATGGACCGGAAACCATCGCGTCCAAAACCATGTGCAAAAAACATGCACAAAACCATAG
>APFE030108900.1:0-16139 GCA_000404065.3 Pinus taeda | reverse complement strand
GCCCTTTCCATCAACGTCTTGTTCATTCTTTCTGTGACTCCATTTTGTTGAGGTGTGTATGGAGTAGTCTTCTGCCGTGCTATACCACACTTCTTACAGAATTCTTCGAATTCCTTGCTGCAAAATTCTCCACCATTATCTGTCCTCAACACCTTTATCTTCTTCTCTGTCTGATTTTCCACCAGAGCCTTAAATTCTTTAAACCTATCAAAGACTTCAGATTTCATCTTAAGGAAATATATCCATGTATTCCTTGAGAAGTCATCTATAAATGATACATAGTACACAGACTTACCTAGTGATGGAACCTTTATAGGTCCAAACACATCACTGTGCACAAGCTCTAATATCTGTTTCGTCCTCTTACTACCAGAGGGGAAACTCACTCGATTCTACTTCCCATATACACAATTTTCACAGAAAATCAAAATACAGAGAGCTATTACTCATACCTTCTACCATACCTTTACCATGAAGTATTTGAAGGCCCTTCTCTCCAACATGTCCAAGCCTTTGATGCCACAACATGGCCTTCTCTCTAGAGACCACTAGATTTTTTGCTCCACTTTCAGGAACCACAAAACTGTTGCACCCATCAAAAATAGTGCTACCTTGTATCTTATACAGAGTTCCAATCCGAACTCCCTGCATCAATACCAGTGCTCCCTGAACCATTTTGTAGGTATCCTTCTCGAACACTGTTTTTACACCTGCATCATCCGACTTGCTTACGGAAATCAGATTTCTAGCCAGTGCAGGAATATGCAGAACACCCAGAAGTGTTCTAACCCTTCCACCTTGCAACTTAATCTTTACTTTTCCACGACCAATGATTCTAGCCTTCCTATCATCCACCAAGAAGATATGACCACCATCATATTCTCATACTCGCAGAACCACTTTCTATGGGCAGTGAAGAGAAATGATGCACCTGAGTCAATCAACCATGGCTCATGATCTACATGTGCACTTGAAGAAGCCAAGTACACATCCCCACCTTCATCTGAGGTGGTTTTTTCCTCTACGGAAGGAGCATCATCATATCCCTTTCCTTTGTCAGGAGGTTTAGATTTACAGTCCTTTTTGTAGTGCCCTTCCTTTCCACATTTCCAAAACACCACCTTTATAGGTTTTCCTAGAGATTTAGATCTACCTCTAGATTTAGATCTCCCACTTGATGACTTATTTTAGTTTTTGTTCTAGGACTATCCTCATACATACAAGGCATCACCATTCTAGCTCTCCATATTTTTCCATCTCATCTCCTCCGTCAACAAGGATGAGACTATTTTGTCAAACTACAAGGCAGTTTCATTGCTGCCTATTGCAATAACCAGACTATCCCACGAATCTGGTAGAGAACACAAAAAACTAATGCACTTATCTTCATCTGAAATTTAATATCAATAGATAACAAATGACTTACCACAGTATTAAATATGTTCATATGTTCTGTCACCGAGTCTCCATCTTTCATCCTCAGGTTATACAACTTTTTCCGTAGGAACATTTTATTCACGAGAAACTTAGATTAGTACAAAGTCCCTAACTTGTCCCACAAAGCCTTCACCGTAGCTTCCCCTAATACACTCAACAATACTGAATCTAGGACACACAATCGTATTGTTCTCTTTGCCTTCTAATCCAAATTCTTCCACTCTTCATCGGACAGTCCCATTGGTTAAGTACCTGGATCTACCGTGATCCACTGATCTTTATCCTCCAATTGATAATCCATCTTGAGTTTCCATAACTCAAAACTCTAACCATTAAATTTCTTGATCTCTATCTTTACACTGCTCACCATCTTCTTTCACCACCAGAATCGATCCCGCAGATCTCCCATTGAACAAGTTCTACCACAGGCCCGAGTGAAACCCCTCAGCAACAAAGGTGTCTCCTTGAATCCAAAACAACTCTGATACCCAATGTAGGTTTTAACCCCATACAGAAATTACCTGCATACGAATTCTAAAATACAAAAAATAAACAATGCAAGAGCATAACACATAAAACACATATACACAAAGATTTCCCCCTAGATCCCAAAACCGAGACTACCAACTTGATTTTTCATTATGTACCTTTCAATGTTACAATACATATTTATGCATGACGAAGCATCCAATACCATGGACCGAAAACCATCGCGTCCAAAACCATGGACTGAAAATCATCGCGTCCAAAACCATGTGCGAAAAATCATGCACAAAACCATAGGTAGGTCTGCCTAACCTAATATAGGGTCCAAAAACAAAATTTTCTAGGGCATTGCCCTGGACTCCATAGAAGGGGGTTACCTGCACCCCTCAAACCCCTTGTGATCCCTCCCCCCCCGCCCCACTACGCAATCGGCGCAACGAAGGTGGGGCTCCGCCCCCCTTCCAACCCCCCAGTTAACTATGTGGTCTAGTCATGGAAAGAGTATAGCACAACCCAACAAAATAACTATCCTCATGAGAGCTATTTCATTTTTTAATGAGGTTGACATAGTAAAGAACCATCCTCATATGACCTGTTTCATTTTTTATTGAGGTTTACACAGTAAAAGAACCATCATCATAAGGGTCTTGTTCATGGCTTCCATATGGAAGAAACACATGAAAAGGGACACCGTTTGACGATGGCTTCCAAAAGGACTTCATCAGATAGAAGAATAGTTATCTGGAAGGAACACATGTCAAGCAGATCAACAGGGATACGAATTCAAATTCCCCCATTAATGTTTTGACCATTTGAACTACTGGATCTAAGTCAAAATAATTCGACCAAAGAGTGTGAGGCTCTCTTGCATCAGTAACTTAAAACATGGGACAGATTTCCACATAATTAACCCGTGATGGGGTAGGTACCACTTCCATATAGGGAACATTTAGGGATGTCGTATGACTGATAGTTGAAGCAAGGTCAACGTATGAAAGATGATCAACCATCACAATGTTTCCATTGTGAGTGAAGGACATCACGCGAAAGAGTGTCGATATGACAACTTTCATGGCATAGACATAGTCTCGCCCAAGGAGAAAATTTAAATCTAACAGACCTTCGACTACTATAAGATCGATACAAACAATCTTACCTTCCAAGGTAATATGTAACTTAGGAAGGATCCCTAAAGGTTCACTAATGGTTTTGTTAAAATATAAAAGATTCTGAGTAACAAGCGCAAGCTGAGGGGATCCAAAAGCTTGCCAAGCAGTTGAGGATAAAATACTAATAGAAGCACATTCATCTACATTTTTGCAATGCACATACCATAAGCCTGCACAATGATTTGGAAAGGGGTGGAATAAGGAAGATGAGTTTCTGTCAATCTACTCCAAACAAAAGAAATAACCTCATTACTTGGGTGGGGTTCAAAAGAAATAGATGAAATGACCCCATGTGTAGAAGAATATGAGATAACATGAATAACCTAAGCGTTATGAAGTTGACTCTTTAAAGGGAGAGTGGGATCAACTGAAGATGGAATCAATTCGACCACTTGATCAACAAATAGTCCATCAACTTGAGTGATACATGTTTCACCCTCCAATGGAAGAGTGGGATTGGCTGTACTTGGATTTAGATCAATCACTTCGTCAACTGATGGTATATGGGGAGAAAGTTCATGGTAATTAGTTGGAAGTTATTTCTATGAAACAATAAGTTTTTCCAACAATTCTGAGGCTTCATCCATGTGAGGGAAAAGGTGACTATGATGAGTCCCTTTGCATAAAATACAAGGAAACTCGACCTTAATCTTTCTCCCTGGAATCTGAGAATCATCAGTTGATGGATTAACAATAAGTTGATGACAATTATTTTACCATACTTCCAAAACCTTAGGAATACTAGGACAATTGATAAGGAAGTGGTCACCCTTACAAAGCTTGTAAGGGTATTTTGGCGTACGATGTAATGTACAAGTTGCCTCAACATTACTAATACTTACGACCATGGTTGGTTGGTTGACTTCTTTCTTATCTTGCTTCTTCTTCTTCTTCCCTTTCTTCTTCTTCTTCCCTTTCTTCTTCTTCTTAGTCATTTGGTTACTAGCATCAAGGCTTTTACCAATCAAAGAAGAAGAAATGGAGGAGGACATGTTGGATGAAGGAGGTAAAGGGTCAACAGTAGGTTTGGGATGTTGAGATGGTGAACTCGGTTGAGCTGGTAAAATTAGGGTATTTGGAATTAAATAAGTTGAGAACAACCATACAGGTAAACCTACCGTGAATCTGGGAAGTGACAACGTAGCCATAGAAGGAGGACTAACATTTGCAAAATCAGGAAAAGGATTAGGATTCCCATTAAAAGGGAGGTCTTTAGCGGTAATTTCCGGGATTATTTCCATTAGATTCAATCCAAATAAGTATTTTTTCTAATATTAAGAATTAAAAAATCACAATCCACACCTAAGGTCTTCTAAAAAATAAAAACAAGCAAGGTAACACATGCTAAAAAATCTAGGGATTCAAACCATACAAAGTCACCTTTCATAGATATCAATAATTACTAGTTGGTGATCAAATCCAACATCACAGAGATCAAAGTGATTTTTTTAATAGATATGAGCATTTGGAACAATCTACTTAATGAAACAGTCTCATGCAAGTAACTTCACTTATGCCATCTCGAGCAAAGATTACCATCCAAAAAGTCCAAGTGAGTCTAGTCAGTTTCCATTCTAGGTACAACAAGACCTTCCCTCTATCACCACCTTAGGTATAGCCCTAGGATTATGGTCACTAAGTTTACCAACTACAACAATTTTACTTGGGGGAGAGTCGTAGATCGAACATACACGCAAGGGTAGGGTAACAAGATCAATCCCCTTGAAGGCTCCACATGATTAATTGGAGGTTTACTTTCAAGTGACCCCAAGTACCTTCGATACTGTTGTAATATGTGCAAATCAATATATCTTGGCTAATGAAGTGGGTACGATCACTTCACCGAATTCGACATGATCTCATGCTTAACTTATGTATAAGAAGAGATTCCTAGAGAAAAACTGAAATAACTGGATTTCTCTTCCTAACTCAAGATTCTATTGTTTGTCTATACATTTGGAAAGTTTACTTCCTTCCCTATTCCAGAGCCCTACAACTTAATCTACTATAGGTGGAAAGAGCCCTAAAAATAATAAAAACTCTTGATGAATTTTATTAACTTTTGTTATTAAGTTGTTATTTACTTAAAGGGTAAATGGACGTGAAACTGATGGTATTATGAATTGACTCAAAACTCTATTGCATCAAATACAAAATTTGTAATCTCTTCATTTTGATGAATTCTACCTAGAGTAAGTAAATAGGTTCTTCTTTAAAATATTAACTCCAAAATATACAAGTTTTATTTTTCAATGCAATTCAAATCTCTAAGTTGCAAACCACACAATGTAATCTATGCACAATTTTCCTGGAATATATACAAATGTAATCTATGCATAATTCTCATGAACACTATGCAAATGTAATCTATGCATAATTTGTATTCATGAAATGATAATTCTAACCATGCAAATGTAATCTATTCAAGGGAGTTCTTCAAAACAAACTCAAGATGACTCCAATCAGCAAAAGAACAACAAGACTATTTCCCTTCACTAATCCAACTAAATAACCAATAAAGTGTAAGTAAAGGAAAAAGGGTGAAAATTACAAAGATAAAAAAATAGAGGAACTCAAAGGTGATTAACAGTCATATACATTTCATCCCCCCTAATGACTGAGGGGAATTGTTTTTGCAAAAATGAAAGCAAAAACATGCAAAAATTGTTAAGACACTGAGACAAATCCTTGAGCAATGACCAAAGGAATTCAAATTCAAAACATCCAATGAAATCCTAAAAATGAAAATGCTTGAAAGACTGTTATGAAATCAACACTCAAAGTGTAATTCTGATTAAACCTCAGTACTGGAATAAAAATGGCTCATATTTTCAATGCAGCACAAGAAGCACATCTCATCAAAACACTAATTATGTTAGGTCCCTATACTGCTAGTGTAACCCCTTATTTTTATTAGTACAAACCCCTTATTATATTGTTGTGCCCATGTAGTCCCATATTGTTATTATTGTGCCCCATAGAAGCCCATTATTGTAATTATTGTTCCCTTACATTATTATTTTTATGTCGGCTATGATTGTATTATGAATCCTTAGACTTTTATATATAGAAAGGAGGTCTTGTGATTTGTATCATCCAATAATTTTTCATTTGTGTAATGTAAAGGAGGTTTCCCCCTCGAAGAGGCTTATTTCTAAGGCATTTATCTATCTTTTCTTTTTTTTTTTGAGTTGGTTTCATAACATTTGGTATCAGGGCTCTGGATTTTAGGGTTTTGTTGCTCCAAATAGGTCATCATGGAATTTTCACTATAACTTTTGCACTACAATGTTTCAGATGCTGAAAACAAAACCCATTTGAGAAGCAATTGGTCTGAACCTAGGGTCCGAATTTCATATCTTGTATCGCTATAGTTTCAGAGATATGATCTAAGGCAGTTAGGGTTTTTGCAAGCTCCAGAATTTCATCTCAAATAGGTCATCATGGAATTTTCGCTATAATACCTTTTCAACAAATATTAAGACTCTGAAATTAAAACGCATTTGAGGCAAAACCTTTCTAAAGCTCAGGTATGAATCTCAGATATTTTATTGCTATATTTGTGGAGATATAATCTGAGGAAGTTAGGATTTTGGTAGACTCCCGAATTACATTCTAAATAGGTGACCTTGGGAAAATCGTCATAACTTTCTCTCTCAGCAACAAATTGAAATTTGGTAAGTAGTTACAGAAATAAGAAAGATTTTAGTTTTTTGAGTATATTTTTTAGATCCGAAGGTCGAAACAGTGACACGTGGCATGTCGTACATTTTCGCTCTACTGAAACATTATATAATAAGGTCATCTTAGGAGATTGGGCATAACTCTTTCTTAGAGAATCAAATTCTGATCAGACTTGCGGGGTTAGAAATAGGACTCAGAGGGCTACTGTAGGAAGCAATTTTAGAACTTGGAGATCTAAAATTACCGAGTTACAGTCATTTAAAAATGAAGCTCCTAAAATAAAGAAAAAGTGATATAAGGAAGTTTGATGGCAAGGATACTGTAAATTGGATACTATAGATGGAGCAATATTTTGATCTACATGAGTTTGAACTATTACAAAAGATACATATTGCATCTTTATATTTATAACCAAATCAATTTTTATGGTATAAAGGTCTTTGTTCTCGTAAAGAACTTGTCACTCGGTAAATTTTCACGGAAGAAATGATAACACATTATGAGGATACACAGAGTGACACCTTCTTTAGCCAATTGATAAATCTCAAACAAAAGGGTTCAACGACAGAGCACATTGAGGACTTTGAAAAATTGAATATAAGGGTAAATGATATTCCAGAGAAGCAAATGATTGATGTCTTCATAGGTGCTTTAAAGGATAACATTGAATATGAGGTTCGTCTTTGGGAACTTGATTCACTAGAGAAGGCATTCAGGTTGGCAAGAAAAATTGAAGGCAAAATTATGGAAACAAGGAATCTCACCATGCTATGAAACCAGCTCACAAAAATATAAAAGAGAGATAAACGCCTTAGAATTCAGCCTCTTCAAGGGGGAAATCTCCTTTACATTACACAAATGAACAATTCTTGGATGATACAAATGACAAGACCTCCTTTCTATATATAGGAGTCTAAGGGGTCATAATATAATCAGAGCCGACATAACAATAATAAAGTAAGGGCACAATAATAACAATAGTGGGCTTCTATGCGGCACAATAATAACAATATGGGGACTACATGGGCACAACATTATAATAAGGGGGTTGTACTAATAACAATAATGGGTTACACTAGTAGTATAGGGAGCTAACATCCCCCTCTCCTTCAAAAAGTGTTGTCCTCAACGCTTGAGTAGTTCTTAATGCTTCTGTATAAAATTATCATTCTTCCATGTGGAATCTTCAGCGGGTAAGTTCTTCCACTTGATGGGATACTTTTAAGTTGATCGATTTCGTAGTTATCGACTTCTCGGTTATGTGAATGCTTCAGGTTCCAATATGATTTTTCCTTCCTTATCAAGTTATGGCAATATTGTTGGAACTGGGATCTTCGTCAACTTTTGAATGAGTTCCCACCCTGCTTCACCATTCTTCCATTCATCCATTGCTTTGTTTATCAAATTTGGTTGGATAATTATACCAACCTCTACCATTTCTGCAACCATATATTCAATTTCACTCCTTTGGGAATATGGATATCTATAAGGCCTGATGTTTAGAGGAACACTTCTTGGAATCAAATGAATAACATGATCATGATCAAAAATACGTGGGAGTCCTTTGGGAGTCTCAAATACCTTGGAATTATTTTCCAAGGCTTTTTGGAGATCTAGAGAAATAGATGATTTCGATGTGGGAACCATCAACGAACATAATTGTGCAATTACGCTTTGTTGTTCTCTCTTTAGAAGCTTTTTCATTTTGTTAGAGCTTATTATCTTTCTCGGTTTCCTTGTGATACTCCTTAATTCAACTTCCTTATCTTTCGAAGAAAAGTTCATGAAAAGTTCTTGAAAATTAAAAGCTATTGTACCCAAGGGTTGTAGCCATTGGACTCCTAGTACAACATCAGTACCACCCATTGGAATGGAAAGCACTGGGCTATTAAATACGTATTCTCCCATGGATAGCTTGATATTATGGCACTTTCCATAGAAATTTATGGTTCCTCCACTTACAACCATCACATGACACTCTGGTGCTGGATATAGGAAGCAATTCAATTCCTTGGCTATCTTGCAATGAATAGAATTATGGGTACTACCCGAATCAATCAACACTATTACCTTTCTCTTCTTGATATGTCCTTCTATCTTTATAGTTTGAGGAGTGGTAATTCAGACCAATGAATTACAAGATATCACCAGATTCATTTCTTCTTTCTCTAGGGTTGGTTCTTGGTGAGTATCCTTTCCTTTTGATGTTTCTTGATAATTTTCTTCCTCATATTTCACTGCTTGAACCTTCTTCTTCTTGATATGTCCTATCTTGAGAGTTTGAGTTGTAATTCCTGCCATTGCAATACAAGATCTACTTGGATTCATTTGTTCTTTCTGTAGAGTTGGTTCCCAGTGTATATCCTCTTCTTTTGATTTTTCTTGATCCTTTTCATCATTAAGAGGCCTTTCTTGTAGCAGCTTTGTCCCACCTTCCTTCAAACCTTCCATGTATTTCTTCAAATATTCCAAGCCTCTCTTCCAATATGTTTTCATACCATTGATATCAGCTTCCATGGCATAGATAAAATTATTTATCTTTTTCTTCTCTAGAATATCATTTATCCTTATATTCAATTTTTGAAAGTCCTCAATGTGCTCTTCCATTGAACCGTTTTGTTTTAGATTTATCAATTGCCTAAAGAAGGTGTTTCTCTTGGAATCCTCATAATGTGCTATCATTTCCTCTATGAAAATTGACCACATGACAAGTGGTTTACGAGAACAAAGCCCTTTATACCAGGTTCTAAATAATTAGACGCAATACGTACCTTTTGTAATAGTTGTACACCACGTAGATCAAAATATTTCTCCATCTGTAGTACCCAACTTACCGGATCCTTGCCATCAAACTTCCTCATCTTTCTTTTTCTTGATTTTAGGAGCTCAATCTGTAATTTCAGATCTTTAAGCTATGAACCTTCGTCCTATAATATCCCTCTAAGTCCTCTTTCTAAATCCACAAGTATTATCACAATTGGATTCCCGAAGAAAGATTTATTCCCAATCTCTCGCGATGACCTAATTATAGACTAGTTCAGGAGACTGAACTTGTATGATGTGTCATGTGTCACTGTTTCAACCTTAGGTTCTGAAACTTATACTGAAACAAAATAATATATGTCCTCTTTCTGTAACTTCTTACGCAATTTCAATCTGATGCCTAGAGAGAAAGTTATTACGATTTTCCCATGGTCGCCTGTTTACGATGTAATTTGGGAGTCTGCAAAAACCCTAACTTCCTCAGATCATATATCCAAAAATATAGCAATACAAGATCTGAAATTTGGACCCAAGGTTCAGACCAATTTCTTCTCAAATGGTTTTTTGTTTTAGCTTCAGAAACTTTGTATCGAAAACATTATAGTGAAAATTCCACGATGACCTTTTTTAGATGAAATTCTAGAGCTTGCAAAACCCTAACTTCCTCAGATCATATCTCCCAAAATATAGCACTAAAAGATCTGAAATTTAGATCAGAGGTTTAGAGTTATGTCATCTAAAATGGGTTTTTTTTTTGCTTCTGAAACATCGCAGAAAAAAAGTTATAGCGAAAATTCCATGATGACCTATTTGGAGCAGCAAAACCCTATAATCCAATGCTCTGATACCAATTGTTATGAAACCAGCGCAGAAAAAGATAGAAAAGAGAGATAAACACCTTAGAATACAACCTCTTCAAGGGGGTAACCTCCCTTACATTATACAAATGAACAATTCTTGGATGATACAAATGATAAGACCTCCTTTCTATATATAGGAGTCTAAGGGGTCATGATATAGTCAGAGCCGACATAACAATAATAATGTAAGGGCACAATAATAACAATAGTGGGCTTCTATGGGGCACAATAATAACAACATCGGGACTACATAGGCACAACAATATAATAAGGGGGTTGTACTAATAATAATAAAGGGTTACACTAGTAGTATAGTGTAGAATTTCCCACTGTAGATCACCAGATAATGCAATGTACTAAAGAAAAATACTTGATGTAATTCTACAAACAAACTTGTGGAAGCTTAATCGATTTTGAGCAAGATCAAATAGGACACATATAACAGAGAATGAAAAATCAATCACACATGAACACAGAAGAATACTCTGGGGAAAGCCTCAGCTAAAAACCTCGATCTCTGTATTATCATATAAGTGGAAATATGTCTGGATTACACAAAGCTTTAGCTCACAAGCTATCCAGATCTCAGTACAATCCCTCAATGCAGCTCATAGACTAAATAGACACAACATATGCCTTCCCTCAGTCCTCCAAGCCTCCTATTTCCTTGCACAATTTCTCCTGGGTCCTCTGGCTGGCACCTATGTGAATTGACCTCTCACACAACTCACCAAACTCAGAAGTAGCAATCTCCAAGGAATGAATTCCTTCTGCATGAAGAGATATCCTCAATGGAATATTCCTGCAACTGATTGTACACTATCCCATCATCTGATCTCAACTGGGTCTCCGACTAAGCTGACATGCATGAGTTATTTATGAGAGAATATTTAGTTATATGAAGTGCAACAGTTACATGCATGCATGCATTAACTAACTGAACTCACAATTAGTTCCACAAACTGTTGGAACTTATGTAATTGGACTTAACTCAGTTAACTGAGATAAGTAATTACAACTCAAAGTACAACTCATCCTAATCTCCTCAATCAAGGGATAACTTCCTCAATCAAAGGGGAAACTGTTGCATGTCTTCACATAGAATTCATGTTTGATTTTCTCCAACAAATTAACTCAAGATGAATTAATTAATTATTTTACAAACAACTGCTAAAATAAAATTTTAATTTTAATTCTCAATTTTAGTTTAGGGACTAACTAAAATTGGAATGTATCCTAAAATGTTATTTATAGTAGTGCTATTTTTAGCATTTCATGTTGCTATTTTCAACACTTCCTCTCAATAAGAAAGGGATTATCAGTCACCCCAACCATATCTCTATGGAACTTGAACTTGCATTTTGACAATGCCTTAGTCAAAATATATGCATCCTATTCCTAGGTCGAAACATACGACAACAACATGATCCTCTTCACCACACAGTCTCGAAGATGATGATACCGAATATCAATGTGCTTGGACCTGTCATGAAATACTGGATTCTGAGAGGTTTTGATACAACTCTGATTATCGCAATAGATCATAGTTGGATCCATCCTTTGACCAAACAATCCAACTAGAATTTTTTGCATCCAAATGGCCTCACATGCTGCCTAACTAGAAGCCATGTATTCAACCTCTGCTAAGTTAAGTGAAACTGACCTCTGTTTCCTATTGTACCAAGAAACTACAGTTGAACCAAGGTTGAAAATTCCTCCTAAAGTGCTCTTCCAGTCTAATGGACTCCCTACCCAATCGACATCTGTGAAGCCCTGAAGATTCACTCCCTCTGTCTGTCTGTAACACAATCCATACTGAGATGTGCCTCTAAGGTATCTCAGCACATGCTTCACTACCTTCCAAAACATCTTGGTAGGCTGAACCATAGCTTGACTCAACTGGTTCACTGTAAAGAACAAATCTGGTTGTGTGTTCACTAGATACATTAATGAACCCACAAGCTGCTGATAAACAGTAGCAGCTACTACCTCGCCTAAAGTAGCATCCTATTTCCTCCAGTTACCAGCTAGAGGAGTCTACATGGGCTTGCACTTATCCATGTGGAATCGCCTGAGTATCTCATTGGCATACTTGCCTTGAGACACAAACACTTCCCCATCCTTCTGCCACACTTCCATGCCTAGAAAGTAGTGCATAAAACCCATGTATTTCATTTCAAACTCTCTTGCAAGGTCATCCTTGCATGACTTGATCAACTGATCATCACCTGTCAATATCAGATCATCAACATAAAGAACAATGATCAATGGCTTACCTTCTACCATGATGTGTTAAAGGTTCACATCTGCTTCACTCTTGGTTAAGCCCAACCCAGTGAAATAACTGTCGATCCTGGTGTACCAAGCACAAGGTGCTTGCTTCAGCCCATACAAAGCTCTCTTCAGTTGGAACACATGCGACTCACGATCAAAGGTCTCAAAACCTTTCGGTTGTTCAATGTACACCTCTTCCTCAATCTTCCCATTGAGGAACACAGTCTTCACATCCATCTGATGGATCTTCCAACCCACCTGAGCTGATAGTGCCAACATCGATCTGATAGATGAGTACCTTGCTACAGGAGAAAAAATATCATCGTAGTCGATCCCCTCAACCTGTGAGAAACCACTGACTTGTCCTCAGGTCTTGGGACAACATCCTAAACACAGTTCCGAATGATGGAGTTGTATACCTCCACCATAGCATCAACCTAGACTAGCTGCTGCACTGCTTCCTCAAAAGAAGCAAGTTCGGTCTCTACACACTCCCCAACCAAGGCCATGTAACCAGTGTACCGCTTGGGTGACCTCCTCTATCTGCATTGAGAAGATGGTTGTCCCACATTCTCTCTTGCATCCAGCATCAACCTGTCAACTTCCCTTGAACGTTTCTACCCATCTCTGGAAGACTCAGCATGACTGGATGTCTCCACTCTTGGATCCTCTGCATGCGGCTACTCGACATCAGTCTGAGGCTCCTCCTCCTTAGGAACTAAAAGTTCCTCCTCTACATGCAACTTGAGCTCCCTCTCAAGTGACGCTTACATGGCTTTCTTCTCTTCAAACTTTAGATCTCTGTGTACCATTGTCCTCTGACTGGTAGGTAAGAACACCCGATAGTTGTGGGGTGTATCAGTGTACCCCACAAGTTTCCCCAACTCAACTATTGGAACTAGCTTCTTCTAGGCATCTTTGGTCACATGGAAATAAACCGATGATCTAAAGACCCTGACATCTGGTCTCTTCCCAGAAAAAGCCTCCATTGGTGTCTTCATTCCTAGTATGCGATGTGGGCTTCTGTTCTGCAAGTATATTGTTGTATTGCATGCCTCAACCCACAAATGCAGTGGTAGGCTTTGGTCATGCAACATCGCTCGAGTTTCTCCCACAATCTATCTATTCTTCCTTTTGGTCACCCCATTCTACTGTGGGTTATGGGGTGTTGTCAACTCTCGTTTAATTCCTTCTACTACGCAGAAGTCCTTAAACTATTGGGAGACATACTCTCCACCATTGTCACTTTGCAAGGCCCTTATTTTTTTTCCAGATTCTTTTTGTGCCAAGGCTTTGAACTCGTAAAACCTTCAGAAGGTTTGATCCTTCTTCTGCATAAAGTAGAGCCAACATCTCTAAGAAAAATCATTAATAAAAATAACATAGTACCTTTTTTTAGCGGTGGAGGCTGTAGAGAATGGTCCACACACATCTATGTGAACTCACTTTAGGATTGCTCCAACTATATTGTCTTGATCCTAAAAGGAATATTTTCATACTTACCCAAGGTACAACCTTTTCATCTATCCATTTGCTCTAGTTTTCCCTTGGGAATTCCAGTAGAAATCTGTTGCACGATCTTCAAGGCCCCATGGTGCAAGTGGCCCAATCTTCTATGCCATAGCTCACCAATATCTTGGCTCTGCTCCAACTCTACTTTGGAACTCAATGCAGCACAGTTGTCTACCTCCAGCTTGTAGAGATTCTTAACTCAAATCCCAATCCTCTTGGTCTGTCCAGTGTCGATATGCCTCAGGAATGCCTTTCCTTTACTAAAGACTACATCATAGCCTTCGTCTTCTAGCAGAGCGACAGACACAAGATTCTTCTACAAACTAGGCACATAGTTTACATCAGTCATGGTGAGAGGAGCTCCATGCTCCCTCTGAAACACAACCATGCCTTCACCTAAAACACTGTACTTTCCATCATCACCTATCTTGATGCACATCTGGAGGTCCTTCTCCTCCAAGGCATTGAAAATATTCTTGTCGCCGATCATGTGGAATGAAGCTCCATTTCTAGGTACCAAGCACACCTCACCATCAATGAAACCATACATGCGATGAGGTGAAATCCAATTTGAACTATGAGGACAGTGGCTCAGCATATGATCCCTTTGAGGATCCCTTCTTGTATTTTTTCTATGGACAATTCATAGCATAATGGCCCTCCCGATGACAATGAAAGAATCTCACTTTCAATTTGTCAATCTTTTTCTCACCTGGGAAGAAATGGATTTGGAATGGGACACCTTCCTTTTCCCTTTCCTCACCTTACTCACTAAGCTTAGATTTTCTTCATCATCTTGCTTTGATGAAGATCCATCTCTGGTGCTTCCTCTTATCTCTTCCTGCATCAATTCCGACCAAAGTCATTCCGGATCTTGCAATTTCTCTCTTCCATTTACCAGTCTTGGTAGCTATTCCAGCTCTTAGGAAGACTGAGGAGAGCAAGACTCACCATGTAATCGTCAGTTGTCGTGATCCCTACACTTTCAAACTCATCGCTACAGGTGGTGAGCTTGTTCAGATATGTAGAGATCATGTCGCCCTTTTCACACTTGATTTTTCGAAGCTTCTCTTTCAGCGCCAACTTCCTCTGATCACTACTCTTCTGATATAGATCCTTCAATGTTTTCCACATTGAAAACATTGTCTCCTTCCCATGGAGACTCGATACTATGTGATCTCGAACTCCCTCCAGAAGAATCCTCCTTTCTCTAGCCACACATTTCTTCCATTCCACCAATTCTTGGGCATTAGAAGCTGCTGGCTTGGGGACTTCTTGATCAATGAAGTCCTTCAAAATGTTGTCCTATAATACCGCTTCCATGAGATCCTTCCAGGCTATATAATTCGAGCTACGATCAAGGGAATATTCGAGTCTCAAACCGTTGAATGCCATTGGTGAAATTTGACATGTGATAAGAATTCGATTTCTATAATCAAGAACTTCAAACTTTGAACTTCTCCCTTCTTTGTATATTGTTCTTTGCTTTGATCACCTTTGCTCCGATACCATGTAGAATTTCCCATTGTAGATCACGAGATAATGCAATATACTAAAGCAAAATACTTTATCTACTTCTACAAACAAACTTGCGGAAGCTTAATTGATTTTGAGCAAGATCAAATAGAACACATATAACAGAGAATGAGAAATCAATCACACACGAAAATAGAAGAATAGTCTGGGGAAAGCTGTTTGGTCAATTTAGTATTCCTAAATTGATATCATTAATTTGTCAACCCGGGGCTCGTAAGCTGATGAAGTGAAGGTGTACTATATGTACTTAAGCAACCTCTTAAAGCTTTTTGTCGTTTGGGGGTGTTGTTTGTGATTATTTTATCTTCCTAAGATGAAATGATGTATTTATAAACAAATGAGTGATGGTGTGTGTGGAGTGAATTCTAAATGAGTGAGGGTGTGTGATTAGTGACTCCTAACTAATTGTTGAGAAAGG
>APFE030108898.1:0-19736 GCA_000404065.3 Pinus taeda | reverse complement strand
CCCTTTTATAGCAGTCTCAATCCTATGGCAGCCGAAATTTGGCTGTCAATTGACAGCTAAATTTCAGCCCCAATCTTAGGGCAGCCGAAATTTGGCTATCAATTGACAACTAAATTTCAGCCCCAATCCTAGGGCAGCCGATTTCGGCTGTCAAGAAATTTATTACTGCTATTATTTCAATCAATTATAATCAGTCCATTAACAATTATAATTGATTAACATTATTCTATATGTATTTGTATCCAAATCCTTATTTAAATACGTTTAATGCCATAATTTAATTAATCACATTATTTGGCATATTTAATCATTACATAAACGTAATCTTGCTGACAGTATTTGATATCATAATTATAATGCACGCATGTCCAACCTAATTATTGTAATTAGACGTCTCTAAATCCAACATAATAAACTTTTAAACTCAATAAAAATCTATATAAAATAAAATATAATTTTTGGTTATTTCACCAGAGTTTTGTTACTTGAAAACATAAAGGTGTCAGGAATATCAAAGTCCGAGAATTTTTTAGTTCGAATATTGCTTTTTATATTTATAAACTTCTGGACAAAGGGGAGTTTAATTTTTCTGAAATTTTTGGTTTTTTGAATAGAGTTTTGTTAGGTAAAAGCATAAAGGTGTCAGGAATATAATAGCGAGAATTATTTAGTTTCGAATATTTTTTTTTTTTTTTTTTTATAAAGATCGACAAAACAGGATGTTTAATCTTGTCTCAAGATTATTTGGATTTTTTCACTACAGATTTGTTTACATTCAAAATAAAGGCGTCAAGGAATATCAAAGTCAAGAATTTTTTTAGTTCGAATATTTTTTTATACCTATAATTATTTAATAATATTATCGGCAAAAGGAATTTATTATTTTTATTGATTTTTCTTGGTTTTTTATTAGAGTTTTCTTACGTAAAAACATAAGCTATCAGAGAATATCAAAGTCCCAGGATTTTTCTATTCGATATTTTTTTTTTTTTTATACAATTAAAAAATAAATATCCGACAGCTAAGTTTAACTTTTTACGATTTTGAGGTTTTGTTAAGGCTTGGATTCTTATATATAATTTGGAGAGATTGTTGTTTTATATTATTTTAAATTATAAAAGCATCAAATTTTAAAATATTTTAAACAATATTTTTTAAAATAAATATAATATTTAGTAAGAGGTTAATTTTTTAATGCAAATTGTGTTTATTTATTAATATTATTTATGGTTATATATATGAGAAAGAGATGGTTGGGCTTTACTTCTTAATGTCTATTCATTTTCCATTATTTACTATTTACATTATTTACAAATGTTCACCCAATTCTAATGATTAGGTGTCAACATTCTCTTCCTTAATCTGAAATAATGTTGTTGAGTCCAAGCATAGTTCTTTATCTTTCGAATTCTTCTCTTCTAAGCGCTTTGGTGAAGATGTCTACACTCTGCTTATTAGTGGAATAGTGACGTGGATGGATTGTCTTGGCCTCAACATGATGTCGAATCAGATGGTATTTTATAATGATGTGTTTTGTTCGATCATGGACCTTTGGCTTCTTGGCCAACTTTATTGCAGAGGTGTTGTCAATCCTGAGTGTCACACATCCACATGTTAAAACAAATATAAATAATAATAAAAAATTCATATGTTTCATCATATAATAAACTGAAAATATTTACCATGGAGAATATATGGCTACGAGAACATTATACTTTAGACAGTTGACATTTCTTTATTATTATTCTCAGGTCAAACCATAATACAAGTATGTAAGTGTATGTCTAATCATTTTCACTATCCTTGGATGGGTTTCATTACATGAGCCAACAGGCCCATTTACCACTCTCAAGATTTATGCTGTGATTTGCATTAATTAACCAGTATTAAGCTTGGACTTACACTTTAATATCTGTCTTAATGGAATCCGTCTAGTGGCCTATTTTGTTTCTTACCATTCGGCCCTTTGCATGCATATTAATTGCTCCAGCTATTTATCGGCCTAGGTGGCAGTCTGGAGCTTTCGTTACTATACAGCTCCATCGTTATCCTCGGGATCAATTCCTCATCGACGGCTTACGGCTGTAGCATGGATCAGACGACGCATGTGAAACTTGGGGTTCTATGCCTTGGGTGTATTGGCATTGTTCGGTCATTGTGCACCTCCAGGGAAGGCATATCGCCTGCTCTGCCAAGGGATCCTTTTCCTGCACAGGTTCTTCCAGTTGTCTTGTTTATGGCTAGGGTCTGCTCATTCTCCACATTTGTTCTCCGGCAACGTGACATGACTCCTGCTCGTTTGTGGTTTCTCTGTCAACTTATTTGGAATCAGGTTTCAACATTCCGCGGAGAGGGTTTCTACCAATGGCTGCCATCGGGTGATTTTGATTGAATATTCCCCTTCTATCGCTCTTTAATTTATTACAGTTTATTATACGAGTTTTAATTTGGTTACCCATCTAGTTTGGATGGAGGGTTTCGCAGGTACTGAAGATTTAGGTGATGGGCTGAGGAAAACTTTCATTCGGTCCTTTGCGCATGGAAATAGCAGAACCCTCTCATGACCAGGTACTTAAATCTTTCTATTGTTCTTCTGCTTATAGTTTTTTGGGTCATAGAGCCCTAGAGGTGGACTTTGTTTACAAATTGTTAATTTATTAGAGCTTGTCTTTACTGCCTGGTATTATGTTTGGCCCTAAGGGCGGTATAGTTAAAGAGTTATGGGGTTCGAAGAATCAACCCAACCCCATTGTTTTCATGGGTTTTGGGTGGCCTCGCGCCTTTACGAAGTTTACTTTTGTATACTTTTGTATGGCCGGCTATGGATGCTGTAATACCCCTATCCTTTAGCAGCGTCGGCACTGTGAAATTCTTTCGTGGGTACTAGTTAGTTTCACCTCTGTAATTTTGTGATTCTAGATAAGACTGTATTTATCTCATTTTTCTGTGGTTTGTTAAATGAGTTGGTAATTTAACTGAATCTGTCCCACAACGGTACAGTTTGGATTTTGTAAACTTTCAAAGAGGGAAGTTGGTAGTTTATTTATCTTAGCCCTAAGTATTCTTTAAATTCCGCTTCAACTATGTAAGCTTTTCAGAAACTTTGATGATCCCGATTTCTAATTTTGTTTCTTGTTCTGGTATACATTACAATGTTAAATGGTTATATGTGTTACGATGGCCTGCATACCCTAGTTCAGGGTTTTGCTTTCTTACAACATTGATTTGGCATATAGTATGATAAATATTTACAGGTGGAACTTCTGACTAAATTTCCGCTCCTGAATATTGGGCTTTTGTTATGATTTATATGTATATCTGGGTATTGTCACTTCTGAGTTCTTTCCACTGTAAGTTTAACTATATTGTGTACACTGATAAGAATTATCAGTTTTCAGCTTTCCACTGTAATTTTAACTATGCAACTCATTGAATATAAATGATAAGCACTATCAATTTTCAGTTTCCTTTCCATCGAAATCTTAACTATGCTATTCACGAAGTATAAAGATAAGCACTATCAGTTTTTCAGTTTTTCACTATAATTTTAACTATGCTACTCACTGAATATAAAAGTTAAGAACTGTCAGTTTTCAGTTGCCACTGTAATTTTAACTATGCTACTCACTGAATATAAAAGATAGCACTGTCATTTTTCAGTTTTCCATTATAATTTTAATTATGCTACTCATTGAATGCTAACAAAGTAATCTAATTCTTATAGATATACAAAACAATTTACTTACAAATTTCCATAAATTAACCAATCCATTGTTTCTATCTGTTAGCAAGCTTCAAACATACACTTGTATATAGGTATATGTTCTATCCTTACTAATACAAGAATTTTCACTTCTCTGGTTCATGCTGTCTTACAGATTTGGTCTACCACTAGACCTGCTCATTAATTTGCCTCCTAACCTTGAGATTACTACATCAGTTAATCTTCCCCCGAGATATTCCTGATTACAGGAACCTTCTTTCTTTTACAATCAAAATCTCTGCTATCTAGTCCTAACCAAACGTAGCCACAAAAATCTGTCTGACATATCAGCACATATTTCCTTGCTTGCCTTTCTTGCTCACTTCTTCTTGATCTCAAATACCCCTATCCTCTTGATCTTCTTGAATAAATCCTCAAGAAATCAGTTAGGGACAGGTAACTGTCTCTCTAACTACTTAGCAAGTAAAACAATATTTACAGATAACTGCTATTTCACTTTTCAAAAAAAAAAATTCCAGAAATAGTTTTTATAACTAAAATAATAAATAGTTTGTTTGGTCTGCAATAATTTAAATATTTACATGGTCTGGGATATCACCTTGAGCCACACAATTTCTTTTTTTGCCTCAACTGCTGCCACATATTCTACCTCTGTTGTGGAATCTGTTGGAACTAATTGTTTGTGTGATCTCTAGGAAACAACTCGTGATCCAAGACTCATAGAATAACCTGAAGTAGTGATATGCTATGATCATATGTTAAAACTGATGTAGAATTGATTAACCATTATTGAATTGATTGTTAACTGAAAGTGCAGAAATCGAGAGAACTGCTTGAGAAGAAAGACTTTATGACAACTGATTAAACATAAGTAAGATGCATAATAGAAGTGAAAACAGTATAAAACACAGTGATACCAGACAAAAAAGTTGATTACGGAGTTCGTCCCTAATGGACTATGTCTCTAGGTCTTCTTTCAAGATGGGCGACTGCTTTATTAGGATTGAAACCAAGGAGTTCGATTACACAGATAATAGACCAGACTGAACATGCACGCAAGAACTTCTGATCACTGTCAAAATGAATCTCTCTAAACCAGCTTTCTAATGCCTCTCACAGTTCCGAATTCCGACTCTGAATGCTCCCATTACATTGAAAACAAAACTGCTTATGACCTCCAGAATCTGCATACAAAAACCAAAATCACTCTCCCCTCTCCAATGAACAAAAACTACCTCTTATAGGCCTACAAATACATTCAAACTACTCTGGCCTAAACTTGGCATGAATTGGCTTATTTTTGGGTTCTTGGGCCTCGGTCCATTCACCTCTTGACTTCTTAAGATAGGTTACCATGGTCCTCGCATTAGTTTGTTTAACAAAACACAAAAACAGATTTTGGATAAGCCCGAATCCGTTAGTGGTTAGCTAACTGGGTGGAGGAGCTGACAACGAATGTGAATAGACTATTTAACCCATAGTTAGGGCTCCAGAAATTCCACTAACTACGTGGTCTTCTGCTTTGTGTTCACACGCCCACAGTTATGGCTCTGACGGTTCCGATACTGTGTTTAACGTAACCTCCGACAACCTGTTCACATGTTACAAACTACCACAGTAGATGCTATGGTTAACTCCAAGTCTGGCGGTTAACTTTTGACTATCAATGCTACCTCTGACGGTTTATGCACATCTGATCACATGAACCCATAACCCTTCGTGGTTCCGACGCTGTTATCTACTACGGTTAGGGACTATAGCTAAAGGCCCTAACATCTCTGCTTGACTGTTCACATGTAATAGTCTCCACAGTTTTCTCAAACGTGGTTACAGTCAACGGTTTAGGACTATGTATTGTTATTTGCAATGTTTTTAATGTTTTGCAATAAGTCGAGGGTTATACAACATAGTTTTAGGTTAGGTTTTAATACATAGTTTTGTATTTATAATATGGTTAGGGTTTCAAACTTAGGTTTAGGTCTAGCATAGGGCTTTAATGGTTTAATGTGTATTGTTTAACACAAAGAGTTGTAATGTGATCAGGATCAAAAGGTTTAGACTTAGGTGTGTATGTTTTAATGCACTTAGGGTTTAGGTAATAAGTTTAGCATTAGGACTTTTACACACCTTGGATTAAAAACCCTTTTACAACACATTTGTCACAATGTGACATTCACCCAATCATACGATGACAACCCATATCAAACCCCTGCAACAAACGACACACCCATGTCGATGATCAACCCTGGCAGAACTGTCAATGAACGCTTGTCGAAAACTAGATACAAAACCATCACCATGAAAGCCCTGAACCATAAAAAACACTGTCGAAACTAACAACACTAAACTGAATTCTGACAACGACACTGAACACTGATGATGACCTGTGAAACTGATTTGACGAGATCCTCATGGATCAATTCTCTCCACTTGAAAGATTTTGGACCACAAAAGTTTAACTAAAAAAATAGTCGATGAGGGTAGAGCTCCCTCATTTTCCACCTTGACCTGATGATGTACCAATACATTCGATTAATCACCTAAAAGTGATGACCCTGATGATGTTAACCATGGCACTTTTTGAGTCGGTGACTTGTTCCATCCATATGCAGTATGAACAACTTGCGATGATGGTCAAACAACCTGTTATGAACATGGAAATTGATTTCTTTCCATGAAGAACCACAAGTTAGTGATTCATAATCATCTTTGAAAACCGTCTCTACTGGATATTGTCCAATACCATTAACATGTTTTAACAATCTATTTTGCAGAGTAACAGAGAAAATTAAAGATGTTTTTGACATCAAACCAGCTACTTGACTTGACATACTTTCCTGCTTCCTGATTACTAAGTGAAATTGCTGGCATGAACCCTTCAAACTGTAAGGTAAAAACTGCTGCAACTTAGTTTGTTTTTGAAAGTATTGAATTAGCTGTTGATTTGTTTGAATCATTTTTTCTTCATTTATTAAATGATGTTTCCATTGATTAGCACTTTCCCCTGATGCATAAGTTTCCCTTAGATACTTTGACACTGCTTTAGAAAAGGCTTTGATATGAAAACAAATAGGCTTCCTCTCCACTTGAAAAGAGGTTTCCAAATTATTCGAAACATGAAATGGTGACACAATATAAGAGAAATTTAACGTTGGCTTTCCCCAATATTGACATGTATCCCTGTAACTTTTAATTTCCAAACTTGGACTGAATTGATTCATTCTGACATTAGGAAGAGGAGCTTTAGGCACAAACTGTAATTCATGTTGTATTCCCTGCTTATGAGTAAGATGTTTGGTTTTAAATAGAACTGGAATAGTTTCTATCTCTTTAATCAAACCATCTTTAAGCTGAGACTCATAACCTGAAAAAACATCATGTTGATTTTTATGTTGTTCCTTTACACACATGATTACAAATCTCTTATTTGAACTTATTAATCGCTTCATCTTATTAGCAACAACTAAATTCAAGTGATTTTTACTTTGATGTGCCCTGACAATAAATTCAACCCCATCTTTCTTAAGGTGATATTTATGCTCTCTTCTATAAAAAAATTGTATCACGATCATAAAAATAAGGACTTCCTAAGGCAACTCCACATATGTCTACTGGAACCACATCTAATTCCACTTCATCAATGTAATTAGATGTAATGGAAAATCTTAATCGACACTATTTTGTGACTTTTATTTGAGTTGATTTATTTAACCATCCTAATGGATAAGGTCTTAGATGATTCCGTGTTTCCAAACCCAAATTCTTAACTAAATATTCAAATATTAAATTAACCTTTGATCCACTGTCAAACATTGTATCTATCTTTGTATGCTTAGAAGTTATCCTTATGTTAAACAATTCAACTCTTTTATCCTCATTTGAAGGATTTATGTTTGATGAAGATGCAATAATATTCGAACTTGAACCAGTGTCAGAAGTTTTACTTCTCGTAACCATAGTAGTTATCCTCCTTTCATCACCTGAATTTGAACTTAGATCTTGTTGGATTGTTGAAATTGCCTTCTTTTGATCCTTCTCCTTAAGGAACTTTTTGGGCTTAAGTTCTGGATGAAGTTTCCAACACTTAGATTCATCATGACCGATTCTCTGGCAATGAGAACAAGTGGGTCTTTCCTTCTGAGCTATCAATGATTTCTTTCTCTTTGAATTATTCTTCCCCTTACTATCATTGGAATATTTGATTTCCAACTCTTTGGATGACTGCAATGAAAACTTGAATCGTTTTCCACTTGATTCAATATGTATGGCCTGAACACACACTTCATCAAAATCATCAGGGTTAAACATTAATAATGTATGGTGCAAATATGAATGTAAACTACTGACATATTTTAATGAAGTTTCATGTGTATCCAATGAAATACCAAGCGCCAATGCTTTCTTTCTGAACTCCTGAGTAAAGTCCTGAACTCTCTGCCATTTACCTTGCCTCAGATGCTACCAATCAATAACAGCTTGCTGCATGTATCCTAAAGGATATAATTGTTTCCTAAGAGCTTTTAAAAACTTAGACCATGAAGAGATGACTTTTCCTTTCTGCTTTACATCTATCTGAGTTTTACTTTCCCACCAGATTAAAGTTGTTCCCCCCATTCTAAGTGTAGCTAACTGAATTTTCGTTTTATCATTAGAAATGTTCTAAATACAACAATACACTTCTAACTACTTAATCTAGTTATCTAACTTTTCAGGATTCATTTCACCATCATAAATAGGTAACTCAAATTTTACATCAAGTTTTAAAAGAGATGTTTTCTTAGGTTTCTTTTCTATTTCAGATTCTACACTAGAAGAAGAATAAGAAGAAGATGATGATGGAGATGATGGAGGTGAAGGTGTTTATTAGCCTTGCCTTTACCTTTGTCCTTCTTCGATGTCTTTGAAGAGGAAGCTGCATCTCTCGCCTTCTTGTCTTCGTATAGTTCTCCCAACATCTGCGGCATAGTCAAGAATGCTCGCTAAAATTGTTCATCACTCATCTTAGTTTCAATGTTTCCACCTACGTCAAACCCTGTCATGGTTGAATTATGAATGAATCGTCGCTTTCCGATCTCTGGATCAATCTACTCAAGGATTCCTTCTCCTTGTTGCAACTTTGACCTAGTTAACATTCAATGTAAAATTCTACAAACGCAACTTGCTTTGATACCAAATTATATCATCTGAAATTATCATATGTTAAAACTAATGTAGAATTGATTAACCATTATTGAATTGATTGTTAACTGAGAGTGCGGAAATTGAGATAACTTCTTGAGAAGAAATACTTTACGACAACTGATTAAACATAAGTAAGATGCATAACAAAAGTGAAAACAATAACAAGCACAATGATGCTAGACAAAAAAGTTGATGACGGAGTTCGTCCCAAATAGACTATGTCTTTGGGTCCGCTTTCAAGATGCGCGACCACTTTATTAGGATTGAAACCAAGGAGTTTGATTACACAGAGAATAGACCAGATTGAACATGCACGTAGGCACTTCTGATCATTGTCAAAAGGAAGCTCTTTGAACCAGATTTCCAACGCATGTCACGATTCCCAATTCTGACTCCAGATGCTCTTGTTACATTGAAAACAAAACTGTCTATAACCTCCAGAATCTACATACAAAAACCAAAATCACTCTCCCATCTTCAATGAACAAAAATTGCCTCGTATATGCCTGCAAATACATTCAAACTACTATGGCCTAAACTTGGCATGAATTGGCTTATTTTTGGGTTCTTGGTCCTCGGTCCATTCACCTCTTAACTTCTTAGGATAGGTTACCATGGTCCTCACATTAGTTTGTTTAACAAAACCCAAAAATAGAGTTTGGACAAGCCTGAATCCGTTAGTCGTTAGATAACCGGGCAGAGGAGCTGACAACAAATGTGTACAAATTATTTAACCTGCGGTTAGGGCTTCGACGGTTCCGCTGACTGCCCCACTGACTGCACGGTCTTCTGCCTTGTGTTCACATGCCCGCAGTTATGGCTTCGGTGGTTCCAGTACTGTGGTTAATGTAACCTCTAACAGCTTGTTCATATGTTACAGCCTACCACGACAGATGCTATGGTCAACTCCAAGTCTGGCAGTTAAGTTCTGACTGTCAATGCTACCTCCGACAGTTTATACACATCTGATCACATAAACCCGTAACCCTTCACGGTTCTGATGCAACTATTTGTTGTGGTTAGGGACTATAGCTAAAGATCCTGACATCTCCGCTTGACTATTCACATGTAATAGTCTCCGTGGTTTTCTCCGACATGGTTACGGTCAGTGGTTTAGGACTGTGTATTGTTATTTTCAATGTTTTTAATGTTTTGCAATAGGCCGAGGATTATACAACATAGTTTTAGGTTAGGTTTTAATACATAGTTTTGTATTTGTAATATGGTTAGGTTTTCGAACTTAGGTTTAGGTCTAGCATAGGGTTTTAATGGTTTAATTTGTGTTGTTTAACACATACAATTGTAATGTCGTGAGGTTCAAAATGTTTAGACTTAGGTGTGTATGTTTTAATGCACTTAGGGTTTAGGTAATAGGTTTAGCATTAGGACTTTTACACACCTTGGATTAAAAACCCTTTTACAACACATTTGTCACAATGTGACATTCACCCAATCATACGACGACAACCCATATCGAATCCCTGCAAAGGATGACACAACCATGTCGATGATCAACCCTGGTAGAACTGTTGATGAACTCTTGTCAACAACCAGATACAAAACCATCACCATGAAAGCCCTGAACAATAAACAACACTGTCGAAACTGACGACACTGAACACTGGCGATGACCTGTGAAACTGATCTGACGAGATCCTCCTAAATCAAGTAGATACCCCAGTTTCTTTGTCTCCATCAAAGTCTAAATTAGAGTATCCAATCAAGATGAAGTCACCCACCTATGTGTACTTGAGTCCAAAGTCTTGGGTTCCCTTCAAGTACTTTAGAACTCTTTTTTCATCATATCAATGTCCCTCATAAGGCTTTTGCATAAACCTGGAGAGGATTCCAACAACAAATGAAATATCTGGTCTAGTAGTAGTCAGGTATTGATGCTTCCTACAAGTTGTCAATACCTTGTTGCATCCTCAAATTCTTTTCCTTCAATGGATGTGAGCTTTAAGTTCTATTCCATTGGAGTAGTCAAAGGATTGCACTCAGCCATGCCAAACTTGTTTAACAGATCTCTAATATACTTCTTTTGAGAGAGGAATATATACTTTGGATGTTGAGTTACTTCAATACCAAGATAGTAGTGAACAGAGCCCAAGTCAGTCATTTCAAAACCTTTCCTCATTCCTTCTTTATGGATGCGATGTAGCTCTCATTGTTCCTTGTCATCAAAAGATCATCTACATATACCACAAGATATACAGTTGTTTTGCCAACTTTCTTGACAAACAAAGTTGCATTATCAAGATCATAATGTTTGAAGTTGAGTTTCAGAAGATGCTAAGTTAACTTTTCACACCAGGCTCGCAGTGCTTGCTTGAGGCCATACATGGATTTCACAAGTTTGCATACTTTATTTTCATGTCCCTTCACAACAAATCCTTTTGGATGGGACATAAAAACATTTTCTTTTAGATCTCCATTCAATAAAGCAGTTTTTACATCCATTTGATAGACTTTCTAATCATTCTGAGCTACTAAAGTAAAGAGTGTACGGATGGTAGCCCATTTTGTTGTGGGGGCAAAAGTCTCTTCATAATCAACCCCTTCCTTTTGTGCAAAACCTTTTTCCACAATCTTGGCTTTGTGCTTGTCAAGTGAGTCATCAACTTTATACTTGTTCTTGTAGACCCACTTGCAGCCAATTGGTTTGGTTGCCAATGGAGGTTCAACTAGCTTCCAAGTTTTATTCTTTATCAAGGCATCATACTCCTTTTGAATCGCTTCTTTCCATTCATCATAAAAAACGACTTCTTTGAAGGAAGTTGGTTCAAAATCTATAGACAAATTTAGTTCACAATAATAAGAAACATCCATATCAACAGGTGAATTAAAATCATCTACATCACCTCCATTTTGCCTGGTTGAATTTCTTGTTCCTGACTTTTCGACCTCATCAGGATGAACACTTTCAAGTGTCTTTCTCAACCATTTTGGGGGACCTTTTTTAGATGGTCTAGATTGCTAAGTTGATTGAGTTGGGACTGAATCAAGATTGAGTCTCCCAATTCTGTCAATCAAATCACTCAAAGTATCATTAGTGACTAGAACTTCATGTGGGGGAGAGAGTGCTTCAGAAGAAGATTCCATAGATTGATCTAGTATAGGAATCCCCCCTTCAAGATGTGGAATCTGATTATCAAATTCTTGGAACGATTTTGCATGTCTGAATCTATCCAATCAATTAAGTTGCCGCTCAACAACGCTATCAGCTTTGGAAGATTCAAGAAAGATTAAATATTTAGATACAACAAACTTCTTATTAACTTCATCATAGAGACGATATGTTTGGAGGTATTTTAATACCCCAAGAAGATACACTTACGACTCCTTGCACCAAGTTTGTTTCTTTGTACCTTTGGTATCAAGGCATAACAAGTGGAACCAAAGACCCTAAGATGCTTTATTGAAGAAATGTGGTCATACGACATTTCATAAGGAGTCTTATTTCTAATAGCATTAGATGGACATATATTCTTTACATATACAACACATAGAACTGCATCAGCCCAAAACATCAATTTTACATTCTTGAAAAGCATCATGGAACGTACCATATTTAAGATTGTCATATTCATTCTCTCTGCTACTCTGTTCTGTTGGGGATTATAAGGCACAATTGTTTGATGTTTGATCCCATGTTGGTGAAGATATTTTTGAAGTGTATTCTTTTCCATTATCAATGCGAATACAACTAATATGAGATTGTGCATCATTTTCAATCCATATATGCAAGTTCTTGAATGTTTGAAAAACATCAGATTTGTTCTTCAATAAATAAACCCAACACATTCTGGTGTAGTCATCGATAAATGGCATCATATATTTATTTCCATTTACAGAAGGAACGAGCATTGGACCGCATGAATCTGAATAAATGAGTTCAAGTTTTCTATTTGCTCTAGAATGTGAATCATGAAAAGACTGTTTGCTATGCTTTCCTAGAATACAAGCATCACATTGCTTAAGTTTCCTATGAATTGTAGGCAAACCAGTAACACCATTTTTCTTCAACAAGCAAAGGTTATCATAGTTCAAGTGTCCAAACCTAGCATGCCATAAAAGACTTGATGGAAATGTACCTACATCATAATGAGAACTATATGAGAAATTTTGTGCACGAGTAGAGGTACCTTGCAACTTCAAAAGTCTTTCTTCTTTTATCCCCGTCATGACAAGTGAGTGACCTGATGTTTTTCTGACCTCAACCTTGCCATCAAACATATGAATGGAGTGTCCTTGCTGGTGGATGTGGACCAAGGACAACAAGTTTCTCCTCAACTATGGGAGATATAAAACATCATGCAGAAGAAAGTCTGGAAGACCAGGCAATTTGAGCCTGATTGTGCCAAGCCCTGATGGCTTGAGTTTTGATTTGTCTGCAAAGTATACTGCTTCATCAACATTATCAATAAATTCTTCAAAATAATCTCTTCTAAAATTCATGTGGCAAATTGCCCCTGAATCAAGCAACCAATCATTTTTCCAAGAAGCAAGTGAAGCATTAAATAATTCTTCATTTACTCCAATATTACAATGTGACACAACATAGTGAGAGGATTCAGGTGCTTTACCTTTCTCTTTGTCATTGGTTTTACCTTTGGCTTGATTTCTTTCCTGCTCAATTTTGTCCCAAGGCAACTTGCATGTGGATGCATCATGTGATCCATCTCTATTGCAACATATGCAATGAAGATCAGACTTTTCTCCTTGAGAGTGTCTGCACCCCCTTGCCTGAGTCGAAGGTAATCTCTTTGAGGTTTCCATTTGCTTGCAATGATTCAAGATAATTTGAATAAGTGGGATAAAGTGCCTTAAGAAAAGCTATAAGAGGAATGTCTAGTTCAACATTAGTGACTTTGATATCATGCATAATAAATCTTACTCCTGATGCCCAATAAAGAGGATCATGATTTTTTAATTCAAGACCGAACAATTTAATCAACAATTGGACAACTTCAAATTCAGTGTGAGTCATAGAGTTCCTTCAACTTCTGTAAGGCTTCAAAAGAATTTGAAAATGGTGAAATATGTCGATTCACCTCTTCATTTACAGATGCTGCAATAAATGCATAGGCCTTGTTGTTCTTGTTTTACCAAATGGCAAATTTCCTGTCTGAGTTAGACTTTGAAGGTACATTATCTCCTTCTTCTACACAAACTCCTTTCCACAGCTCATTGAAAATGAGAGTGTGCTTTATCTTCCGCGACCATTCTGGATAGTTCTCTTTCCCAAAGAGAACTACTCCAACTATAGAGATCAATGAATGCATTTAAAAAATACTTTGCTGCCAATATATAAGAATTGTACTTCTGGTGGAAAAAAATGCAGTGCTGGTGGCAAGAATGCACTTTTGATGTAAAAAAATGCAATATGATATTTATGGGACAGAGGTAATATTTGGGGTAGTTGTTATAAGGGGGAGGTTATATGTGGTAGATAGAGTATTAGAGGGGAGTATTAACTAGGGAGGTATTAATGAGGGAGGTATTAACTGGTGTGTAGCCAACGTATGGCGGAAATAGTAATCAACATATGGGAGAGGTGAGATACCATGTGTGGTATTCAACGAGAGGCAGTGCGCAATTGGGAGAGGGTCGAGAGGTTGAGGCTTGAGGGAGAGGTATTAATGGGAGGCAATACGCAGTTGGGAGAGAGCCGAAAGGCCGAGGCTCAAGGGATATGACCGAGAGTGGTATTAACTAGAGCAGGATGAATCAACGCAAAACAAACACACGGAAGCCTATTTGGGGAGTGATTTCGTGACATGCGAAGGGAGAAGACCGGAGGATATGACCAAGGAGGGCGAATACATAGGCACGCCAGGAGTCGAATATGACATAGGATATTATATACGGAGTAGTATTCAAGTCCGGTGGAGCGGTGTGATACTACACCACAATACCCCAACATGGGGATTGTTGAGTGGTATAACCTCGGGAGTCGAATACACAGTTACAGTCTTAAAAAAATGAGGATTACACATACCAGATTAGCAATATTGCAACATTCAACAGAGGTAATAACAATGCATTGTCCTTTCATACTTAGGCACACATCGTGGCATCTCATTCGAGAGCGATTCTAAAATGAAAGGTGCAATTGAACGCAAGCTGCTCCTCAATAATTGTTGTTCTTTCTCGAATTTTGGAGACACCACTTGGTTGGGCCTGTGTAGTAGGAGATGAGAACAAATAGGAGCGGATACAATATTAACCAACGAGATTGTAGAGGAAACCGTAAATGCAAGAAAGAGACTATGACAGAGATGTTAGTTCTGCAAAATAGGCAAAACATAGGCAAGAGGGAGTTACAAGGCACAAAAGAAGCCAAAAATGGGGTTGACTCTTATACCATATCAGACCAGGGGGTAACTCCTCAATGCAAATTGTGTTTATTCATTAAGATTACTCATGGTTATATACAAGAGAGACTCTTAAACTTCACCTTCCGATATCTTTTCATTTTCCATTATTTATTATTTATGTTATTTACAAATATTTAACCAATCCCAATAATTAAATATCAACCAATTTAAATTATACTAATATTATTTTTAATAATTTTTGCCTTCTATTTAAAATGTTAATAAATAATTAAATATTTATAAATAATATTATTAAAAATGTTGAAAACATTAAATATTTATTAATTAATTTTAAAAATAATAGTTACGAAACCTTATTTGGAAATGATGTTACCATTGAATTTATGATTAGAAGTTCACATCCACATGGACCAAGAAAAAAGTAAGGCGGGGAATGATTTTTAAGTGGAATCAAATAATTAGGAGTGGGAATCATTTATACTTTTAAAGTGGACTCAAATAATTATGATACGCATCACTTTTGCAGTTCACTTGAATCCAATCCAGTTCGTTCATATATACATATATACTTTTTGTGTGGAAAATAAATAAATAAATTATATATATATTATAATGATGTATGTGAAAATGTCATTTTTTTTTATAAGATTTCAGCGTATTACATTGCTCTTACTTGGCTATTACAAATTCCGTACATATAACAAATATACTCTGATATATAGTTTAATTAATTAATTAATTTAATATTTAATTGATTTTATAGTTAGATTTGTATGAAATACTATATAAATTTAATTTTTTTTTTTCTTCTGTAAGGTTAATTCTATTAAAAGAAACAAAAATATAATTACAAAGAAGTTCTAGCCTTAGCCATTTTCAACGAAGTTCATCAGACTATCTAAACTGCCCCATATTTGGGGAAACCAGTTTGTCATAGCAAAAAAACCAAACATGTGACCTGGACCCAATACAGAAGAGCCCGGAAGAAGTATTGACACAACACAACATGACACCGCTGAAGTTATGACATAACCGCCTATCGTTTAGACAAAAAACAAACACAACAAGTGACTTGACCAAACCAGTCAGCAGCTGAGACCTGAGTTGGCGCATGGGTGGCAGCGGGTGCCACGTGGCTTCACTTGGGTTCATCCTGGTTAGGAGTCTCCTCGACAATGCGACAAGCGTACCGATACCAATCCTCGTCCGCTTCCGCCACGCCGCCTTCCGCCACGTCACCTAGTGGCTCCCTCGCAGGAAGAGTGCCGCTTGAACTACCAGCCATAGCCATCAAAATAGACACTCCAACTGAGCTGCCACCTGGTTGCCAAATGTCTCCAATGTGTCCTCCTTCTGCATGCAGTCCACCACTTCGAATTCCCCTGCCTTCTTCCTCCGGGAGCAGCCTAGAGTCACAGCCAATTCCATGACTGCGTTTCAAAGTATCTCACAGGAGTGCCGTGTTGCTCACTTTCTTCAGAGAAGACAATGGTAACATTGGCAATGATGATAGGTCTGTTCAGGTTGCTCTAGAACCTGAATTGAGTCGAGTGAGGGACCGAACTGGAGTGCAAAGGAAAAGGGGTTGTATGAAGCCTGAAATCTCTGTGCTCGGCAATTGAAGCCTGCACACGACCCCAACCACAGCGAGTTTGAGGATAATGACTGTGAGGCGAACTGGGAGGGGGAGAATTTTCTTGCTGAGGAGGTGGTGAGGCAGGTTCGGAGCTCTGCGCTACCTGTGGGCAAGCGCTGCCACCGCGAGTACCACCTTTGCTGCTCCTCATTTGATGACGAACCATGTCAATATGGTGGGAAGGGAATTCAGTAGGATAGAAAGCCGGGAAGGATAGCAAAGTATGAACAGAGGGCGACTGGGCAGGATTCAGAGGGCAAAGCCTGCAATGGGAATGATGGTGCCCATTTCCAAGGTCGACACAACACAGAAGCCAGCAGCTTCTCCTAGTAACAGTCCTACTGCAGGGATTTCCAGCTTGGGACGGGAAAATACTGAGGGAAGGAGGGAAGAGTGATGGGTTGAAAGGCTCCATGTCAAGGCAAACTATGTCCGGGTCTCGGCCTGAGCGGCCATTAAATGCAGCTTGCCGGCGGGCCTGCGTTCGTTTCAAGTGGGCATGGGATGGTGCGCTAGCCACCATCTAGCTCGTCCGAACGCCACCGATCAGTCGAGTCTCCATTAAATGCCTCGGTGGTCACCTGCATCCGGGTTATATAAATTTAATTTATAGGTGAAATAAAAAATAAATTATTTAATTGATTTTAAAGATATAGATTAATATAATGATACGGTATTTAAAAAGATGGTAAGTGGATGTTGATGTATTTTTAAGTGTTTACTTGATGGGTTGTTGATAAAGTTAGACATAGGTTGATGAATGATTTATATAGCTGAATATTATTGATTGATATTGCAAGTCATTACTTTTGTATGTTAAATGATAAAATTCACTTTTTAGACCATGGTCGTGATAAAAGAAGATATATAAATATGAATTTAAAAAATAAAAATTAATATATAAATATTTTCTATATGTTTCTAACCCTCTAACTTTAATCACAACCAACCATACCTTCTTTGTTTTTGCATTGCATTAGCATATTAAAGTTTGACTTTAATCATAATCAACCATTGTATAATAGACCATACATTCTTTGTTTTTGCACTAGGATATTCAAAATTTGTTGAGACAAACTACCTCGTAGAATATCAATCAATAAATCGTTACAAAACAAAAAACAACTTAATATAGATGATTTGGGTCATGAAGTATTGCTACTAGTATATTGGTTTGCAAACAAACTTCAAAACGAGTAAAATGTTGCAATCATAGGTATTATAATTGAGTACAATTTATAATAATATTATAATTAATATTAATTTTTCTTAATTAAGGGTTTAATAAGGTTTTCTTATTATTTTGAAAAAAAAATAAGTTTAGAAATAATAAAAAATTTTTAAATAAAGATTTATATATATATCAAAACACAATCTTTATGGACAATTTATATTATAGGTCTGAAAAAATCTCGATTCTCAAAATTTATAATATTGAATTTTAAAAAAACGATCCTCGTAGGCCAATTTATATTACTAAGGTACCAAAAATTAATTCTCAAATTGTTTACATGATTATGATTGTTATGTTTTAAAAATTTAAAAGTTAATGAAGGCTAACTCATGAGAAAGAGTATTAATAACGAGAAAGGATTATTGTGAAAGAATATATATATATATATATATATATATATATATATTATATATATTATATATATTTATATAATATAATATATATATATCGAGAGAGAGAGAGAGAGGAGAGTAATGATAAGATTTTTTATATTAAAAATACTTAATTGAATTGTATATCTAAGTTTATAAAATGGTAATAATTTTGGTAAAACATTACTTATGAATTTTCTTTTACATATAATCCATCTAAAGAAGAGTTGAAATTGATCATCCAATACTACTTTGATGTGGCTCCACAAGTGTATTAGCTCACATACTAACTTAATAGCAACACAAAATAACAAAACATGCTCTAAAATTGAAAGAGAAGTCTAGAAATTGAAATTCTTAGAGCAATTCTTAACATTTAGGCCCACTTGTTTTTGCATCTTTAATTGTCAATGCCATGGTGTGAGCGTTGCTAGTGTTAATCCCAAATGGAGCTCCAGTAGAAGTGGCAAGTGGTTTAAAGAGGGTCCTAGATGGTGTGCAAGGAAGATAAAAGTAAGATAGTTAGAGGAGGCAAAATCCATAGAAATGTCAAAAGAGTTAGGAACAGGAGACACCATGATGTCAAGAGGAGCTTGAAATGGGATGCACCCAACCAAATGTTGCAGTGACATTAAAGTGGATGATATATGCACATTTTTATTTATTATAAATTGTAATGGGGGTATGGGATTCTACATCCACCTCTCTCATATTAAGAATGTACTCCCTTGCTTCAATAGTGCATTGGTCCCGAGCCCTATTATTTTCCCAAAGATACTACTCAAACCCTCCTTTTCAATGATTCCACTATAGAGTCTAATAGGTGACATTATCAATCATTTCCATTACATCCTTCTCAAACTATTTTAATCCCTTTTGTAGGTCATTAAAACTAAAAAGAATGCTCTAGTAGTTGCAACAATGAAAACATAGGGAATTCATTAATTATGGAATATTATATGATGTGAGTTCATATTAGGGGGTTTAAAATTAAAGATATTAGATTCAGGGAAAATTTTAAAAACCCCCCTAAATTTACATGTATAATAAATGGGCGAATCTCCATGGTATATAGGAAAAATGGAAGGCGATTTTATCAATAATATGATATGTATATATAATTTTTTGGCGAATCTCTCACCAGGCACGGCGAATATTTTACTTAATTATAAAATCTTTTGTTTATTGAATACACAAACGAAATCATTGCATTTCTTTAAAATATCTTTTGAAATCAAAATTACCGAAA